>JACAXG010000086.1:327837-567674 GCA_018881555.1 Amblyornis subalaris | reverse complement strand
TTTTTCTTTTCTTTTTCTTTTTCTTTTCTTTTTCTTTTTATTTTCTTTTTCTTTTTATTTTCTTTTTCTTTTCTTTTTCTTTTTATTTTCTTTTTCTTTTTATTTTCTTTTTCTTTCTTTTTCCTCTTTTCCTTTTCCGTTTCCCCTTTTCCTTTTCATTTTCCTTTTCCTTTTCATTTTCCTTTTCCTTTTCCTCTCCTCTTCCTTTTTTTTACCTTGTTTACTTGTTTGTTTGTTCTTTAAACCTTGTAAGTACTACCATAGCTGTAAGCAAATCCAGGCTCTCAACAGTTTGTGGTCCAGCACACACAGATGTTGTGCAGCTACATAGGCACCTGTGAGAACTTGGACAAAATCAGTGGGCAACGTGAAAATATGGGCTTACTGAAAGCACATTCAGGTCAATGATTATGAGTTATTAAATTATATAACTATATTAGGCCTCAGTTCTCTAGCACATTACGCAGTTAATCTCACTATCTCCACTGAATTCAAAGGAGAGATATGAATACATGATGTCTCTATCTTAACCTTGGATTAGTCTTCATACAAAGTTTCATATCAATTATGCTTGCATGAATATATATGCTCGTTTTTATCCTGCCTATAGTAAAAAGTCAGATGTATCCAGAGCTTAGATTACTTTTCTTTCTTCATCCCAAAAAACTTACAACGGGCAAGTTTTGCCAGTACTTGAACATGCATTGTCGTTAGGCTATTGATTCTTTACATGGATTCTCACCCGGATTCAGCTGGATATCTGGTATTTGCAGTGACTTACCAGTCAAGTCAAGTATTCTAAACAAACTACGTGGTTGGTATGACTCCCTCCTAACATCCTGCACTTCACTTTGGATGATGCTCAGTGCAAGTAGCCTATTAAGCAGTAACAAGTCTCCACACCTTCACTTCATCCAGATAAGCACAGGAAAGTCTGACCCTTATATCACCTTACTGAACATGTCCAAATGACACATAAGAACAGTGTCAAAAGGGGTGAGTGAAGAGAAGTAGCTGCCTACCAGGATAAGTGAATTTCCTAACTCCAGCAGTTGTCGATGGGTTGGGTTTTTTGACCTATCACTCAGCATGATCTTTACAAGTCTCCTCAGCAGTAATTTTTAGAAGATTTTCCTTTTTTTTTTCATAAGCTCTCTTGATAATGGTTTTCTTACAGAGCTTTAAATTTAGGTGTGACTTTAGGTGGTGAGTTTTCAAAACACACTCAATGCTACTCTAAGTTCTCATGCTGAGTTAAGTAGAAGTACAATTAAAATAAAGGGACTGCTAAGAAGTCTTTAAATTAGAGTTTAAAAACTCTAAGGAGAGAAGACAGAAATATGAGTCCCATTACCAACCTTTAACAGGAAAACTTTATCTTTTTATTTTAAAGAATATATAGACATAGGCGTATGCAAAAACACCTCTAACTCTCCAAACTTTCCTTTAAAACCTAAATTGAATTTTAAAATAAACAAAATTAACCTATCACATTCAAAAATCAGACCCTTTCAGTTCAGTTTCACCCCATTATATCTAAGTGAGGAATGGAAATATCAAGTTTCTTTACAGTGGATACAAAAGTAGTACCACAAAGGGATCAAGTACAGAAGCTTCTCTACTATTTTAATTATACTAGAAACCTGGGCTTCTACACATCTATCTTGAATATTTAAAGGTGGCATCCGTCTAACGTTTTATGGGATTCTAAATTTCACTTTATTCAGAACGATTTATAAGTGAACTGGAGGACAAAAAATAGACACTCTAAAACTGAGGAAAACTCAGTTTTTAGTATCTCCTTACCAGCAGGATGTAAATTTGAGCCCTTCAAGGCTCTTCCAGAAATTCAAGAGTCATTTTGGCCTTTATGAAAATTGATCCCAGCCATATCAAAAGCCCAAGCTATCTTTATCAAAAACTGTACCTTACCTTACATTCCTTTATGTTTCCTACCTGCCCCATTGTCTTTACTGCGTTTTAGTGAATGTCAAAGTTCTACTTTCAGATAAATGGCTACAGGACCATAAACCAGATGACTGTGATGAGCTACTGCTATTTGCAGTATAAATGTTCCTTCTCTTTGTCAGAGTTCTCAATGGAAATTGACTATTTGCTTCCTTGCTTGCTGTGGCTCTGTCAGCACTTGAAGGTGCATCTTCCTGTCAGATTTGAAAATGTCCAAAGCATAAGAAATATTCTTTAAACACAAGTTTTGTTTGATACTGTTTAAACTAAGGTCAGTGATTAATGATAAACCAGTATCCTTGGTAAAACTCTATTATAAAATGTAACAGGAGGAATCTAATATTCTAGTATTAACAGGGAAAAAAAYCCACCTCTTCATGTGCCATTTTCCTCAATCCAGCAAAGGAATAAGGATAAAGGCAACAAACAATGACAGAGCAGAATTCACTGAATTACACTGCAAAAGTAGATACCTCCATGAACTCCAGCATGGAAGAGAACTCTCCTTGAAGATCATACGCTAGTTTGGGTTGTAAAGGACCTTTAAAGGCCATCTAGTTATCCCCTCTCCTGCAATGACCAGGGACATCTTTAACCAGATCAGGTTTCTCAGAGCACCATCCTACTTGATCTTGAATGTTTCTAAGAATTGGAGACCCACCCCCTCTTTTGGAAGCATGTGCCAGTGTTTTACCACTCTCACTGTAAAAAATTCTTCCTTATGTCTAATCTAAATCAGTGTTCTTTTAATTTGAAACCATTACCCCTTCTATCATAACATTCCCTGCTCAAGTTTGTTCCCATCTTTCTTATAGGCCCCCTGCAAATACTGAAAGGCCGCAATGATATCTCCCTGGAGCCTTTTCTTCTTTAGGCTGAACAACCCCAACTTTCTCAGCCTGTCTTCATAGGAGAGGTGTTTCAGCTCCCTGATCATCTTTGTGGCCCTCYTCCTACAGTCACTACACTGTTACTGATTTTCTTTTTTTGTGTTGTACTAGTACCTCAGGTCAGGCTCTATTTTTCTTATTCAGGGATAAAACATAAGTTGTAGACAATGTGTATTGTAAATGGGCCAGATATGAAAAAGCTGAAAAGTAGATGAAGACAAATGATCRATACCATACCAGAACAGAGCCCTGGCTTTGGCAGACATGCAGCATGAGACAAGCCACAGTGGTACTTTGGCAGAGGGTTGGCTCTGGTTAAACTCTGCTTATGCTTAAATGGCTCCTTACAACTACCCAGTTAATGATAAAGTGATTGCCACAGTGACATCAACATCCAATTGCCAGGCACTGTGGGAATTTCAGCCAACTGTATCCTCCCCATGAGTGATGTGAAGCAGAGAGGTCATGTACACATCAAATGCATCTGTGACTAAATGTTCTTTGGCAGCCAAGTCTAGTTAATCTCCATGCTCTCAATTCATTTTCAAACCACAACAAGTGCATAAAACAGGAGCAATCACCTAATATCTGGCAGAGCACATAACAAAAGTGGATCCATGTAACAGTAGTCAGCACATGGCAGTGGAAAGAGAAGATATCAATGAGACAATAGCTACATATGTTAAAACAAAAAATTTCAAAAACCCCAAGATTTTACAAACTTATTATCTTTAGACAGAAATAACAGCCATTCCCATCTGGCCAACCTTCCCTGACAATAGTTTTTCTTGTTCAGATTTATGTCAATATTAATACTTGTTAATTTGATAAACCTGTGAATTCCAGGCTGTTAAAACCAGATTTCATTGAAATAGTACATACTAGCCAACAAAAGACTCATAGTAAAGCAGTGAAAACATTAATTAGCTTCTGTTACCCTATTTTCTTGTGGATTTCCCCCCACCCTTTCCAGTTTCTCCTTCAAAATATCCTTTGGCTATTCTTTTCCACTTGTCTCTCTTTTATGAAGATTTTGTCCTTCAGAGCTTCGTTTKCAGTTCTCTTTGCCTTATCACCATATTAAGTTATATGTCATCTACCATGATGACTCACAAATCTCCTTCCTCAGCCTTGATTTAATTTTCATACTCTATTTCCTGATATATTATCTCAATTGCCCTTTTAATTGTCAAGACTCAGCACTTGAAAACCTGAGCTTTTCTCTTTTTCCCAACTATACACCATTTCCTTCTTCCCTGTCTACTCATGCTAACAGCAAGCCATGTGGTCCATTCTGTTATCCACTCCTTCCTCCTCTTCAGCCTCTTTAGGGCTCAACTGGCTCTTTGCTTGCAAAACACACTGGAAAGAATCCTTCCTTTAGATACCCACAGTTAAAAACGAAAGTGTCTCATATGTCAATGTCTTTTGAGTAATAATGACAATGTGCCCATAGATATTATCTGAAAAAATACCCCTTGGAAATGTTTTAAACTTATGTATAATGTTCTCTATATGATTAAATCTCTAATCTCATTTTTAAATAATAACTAATGGGTAGCATATATGTTCGGTGAATCAGTATAATTTTTAGAGTAGGTCTAAGTGTTGGATGGTTCATCCTGACTCCGATATATCTTTTCATCAAGTGTGCCATTTTATTTCATCTCCCTCCCTGCCTGTTTGTTTGTAACTGTGAAAAAAGCTTTTAATTTAGAAGGAACAAAGACTCTTCTTTTTATACTTTTTTTTTTTCTTTTTATCCTTTTTTTTTTTCTTTTTATATGCCTGAGTCCTTTAGCAGTTACATATTGTGGTGGTTTTAACACCAGCTGGAAATTGAACTCCAAAACAGCCATTCCCCCTCCCCCACCCTTTGCAGTAAGAGGGACAAATGCAGAGACTACGGGTTGAAACAGCAATTTACTGAAACCTAAAAGCAATGGAGTAAAAAATGCACAGTAAACAACAGCAATATTAATAACAAAAGTATACAAAAAATAAGGTGTTTTTCCCACAATAAGATGTTCACTACTTCAATTTAATTCCATGTGGCTGTTGGGACAAAAACAAGATGGCAGACCCTCCCTATAGGGAGCTCCCTGCCGAGCTTCTTTTACATTACAAGCTTGACAGAGTCCTTTGTCTTGATGATCTTTAGAAAGCAGATTTTTACATTTTCAAAAGAAGTTAATATTTCTAATCTGGCAATACTATCCCACTAACCAGTGGGATATAATTTAATTTTTGGAAGTTGCATGTACGGAAACAAGCACCAATTCCCACTGCAGTTCTAATAACGGTAAAGAAATGTAACTCACCTCACAAAAAGCTTGGATACCGTGCAAAATATATAACCTGACTCTTATTCTGGATTTACACATTCCTCATGAGTCTATATTTTATACATTCATTACACATTCTACATTTATAACAATTATAAGACAGACTTTCTGCTTTCATACAGCTAAGTTCATCAAGTACTTTSTTTACGACAGCTGTTCTTCTTCTTTAGCCCTGACACTCCTGCAGTATGTAAATGCTTTAAATTTTATTTTATTGTCTTTACAGTACTACTTAGATATAGGCTTCTTTTGACTTCTTGTTCTCCAACACATTGCAGGCAAACTACCCATTTCCCACTGAAATGGGTAGTGTGCCTTAGGGGATCAAGGTGTCAACATTTACCTTTGTTGTTGTGCTGGTTTGGCTGTAAACCAGCAGGGGAAGTTAACCCCACACCGAATACCTCGAGAGATTTTAGGTCAAAATTACAATTTTAATTAAAAAGGTTAAAATAAATGCAGTAATACAGAAATATGGGCTTAAACAAACCRACAGAGTCACGGTACAACCTGATACCCTGTTGACCTGGGTGGTAGCTGTGCAGTCYGGTGAGGCACTGGTCCTGCAGGGAGGCCTGGTAATCCAGTCCCGGTGGTGGAGTGGAGTAGCTAAATCCAATTCTGAGGAGTGGAGTCTAGTCGAGTCGAGTCGAGTCGAGAGTCCCGAGAGTGGAGTYCTGTCAAATGGAGGGGATCTTCTCCCATCCAAAAACCCTTGTTTTATGCTGTGCTTCTTGGCTGGCACCTCCCCCAGGGGCGGGGACTTTCACAATGGAAGAGGATCTTCCGGGTGTTCTATTGATTGTTTCGGTAATGAGCTTGGAGGAGTCCTAGGGTCCTTCAAAATGTTCCGGAAGGGTTCAGGCTAATTAGTCAGGCTGGGTAGTGCTAATGGGCCATTACCTGAGCTCAGATAATCAGCTGGGTGGTGCTAATGGGCCATTGCCTGAGATCAGATAACCAGGGTGGGTAGTGCTTCCTGTCGGTTGGAGTGCTTATCTCAGTTGAGATAAGGAGTCCCAGGTGTGTAATTATGAAATTTATCCAGCTTTTGTGGGTGGTAATAGAATATTTAACTAACCCAGGACAGTTGTGAAAAATGAAGCCAGCCTTTATTACTCTCTCCTTAGCTTTTGTTTTCATCTATTGTTCACTGAAATGTCTGTACATACCCTTTGAGACAGTTTATTATAATGTGTAACAAAAAAATTGTTAAGAGACACATGAAAACCTTGGCAATGAATAGGAAGTGGACCTAATAAGACTATTACTAACCTAGACTATGAAATGCTATACAGTGATATCAAATTGTTTACCTGCGTAAAACTGTCGAGCTGTTGCATCTCTTTCTTTCCTGTTCTTGTAAAGGTCATGATTTTGTCATGTATGGCTACTCCCCATTCCTTTTTTWAATTATAATTATAACAGCAATAGTAAAAAAATATGCAGTGACTTTATGAGCCTTATTGTTCAACATGATTCAAACTACGAAAGAAGATATGATTCACCTTGACACCTTTCAAGTGTTGGCACCGCTGTAGTTTAGAAGAAGGCAAGTATACAATTTAGTTGGTAGGAAAACAAAATAACCATTCTTTAGAAAAATGTCATTACTTCAACTTTTATATCATCTGAAAATATGAATGATTCACATTTTATGTTAAAATATTAGAATATGGTAAAAAATACAATGTATAGAATATTAGATTTTTCCTACTATGTAAAATAATGTGAAACAATACCAGTAAGTGATGCATTTTTACTTYCTCAAAATGCAATATTTGCCATTTTAAGTTGGGATCTTAAAACAATTTGCTTTGATAATGTTATTATCTGGAAATATTCAAAATGAGTATGCTCCTTCAAAATACATTTTCTGATATAATATTTCATTTAAAATGTGGATTAATATGTACCTGTTTAAAAATAATAATTAATAAAAAATAGATTAAATAATAATTGAAAATACAAAACTTAATAAATTAAAGTTTGGTATTAACTTAGATAATCCATTTGGAGAAAACATTCATTTTCTTGAGTTAAACATCTATATACATATCTGTCTTAAGAATGATGTTTTTAGAAAAAGTTTTACAGAATAGCTAGTGTGAAATTTAGTGCTTCAGTTAAATACACCATTGATTCTGTACAGAGGTCATAGAGTCACCGTCTGAAGTAGCTCATCAGTTGCAAAATTGGTTTTCAAATTACAGGGTTGATGTTGTTGAGATCACCATCTTGAAACAGCAATTGTTAACACTATAAACTATGCTCTGAAACAAGCTAGATTCTTTCTTTAATCATTATTCACAGTCATTTGTTTCAAAAAAAATTGTTCTGCATTAAGTACGTCAGCACGTCCATAAAGAGGAAAAAGAATACATTTGTATGAACACAAATCTACAATAATGAAACATAAACATATATACGCAGAGGTATGTACGCATGTACTCTTTTGGTATTTTAAAACTATAGCGTGTATTGACATTAAATTAGATTTCCCAGCCATTTCTCTTATTGTACTGCAGCTATTTCAGAATCTTTTCTAGATTTTTTTATGTGGGTGTTGAGAGTTTGGATGGGACATACTTAATTGCTTCTTTCTTATTAAGTTGTGAGGAAAGTGTGATCTAAATGAAAAAAAAAGAAAAAAAATGCCAGCTTATCAGGCTTGGCTATTGGAAAAGAGGGACAGAAAACAGGTTGCATTAGTAAGAGCCAACAGTTTACTTTCAAGGTAAATTGCATGCATTCAGAGCTGAAAACATTCCCATGAGACTGTCACCTCCGCAAACAGTGAAGTTCAGGCTGGTAGGTTTCATGACATTATGCTACATTCTATGAAGTCACATGCCAAAAATATATTATGCCCAATTAATTCAGTGCTTTGTAGATACAGTAATTTGGAAATGCTTATGACAACAGCTCTTGGCCAGGATACTCAGAAACACATTTTTGTCAATATGGCTTGCAGAACTTGTCCCAAAAAGCTAGGCTGCAAGATGATATATGAGGAAATAAAATTTCTGCAGGTGACCTTGCGCCTTTGTATTTTGCTTTCAAACTCTTATTTTCCTCTATGGAAAAAGTACTAGAAGTATTATTTCTTTTTTATATAATATTGTAGAGCTTTATTAGTCTGTTTCGAATGTCTAAGGAGCACAAGAGCATGATGGAAGTATAGATCGTACAAGAACTTTGTGCTTCTGAATGTATAGTTTCATACATGCTTCTTGCATAGCTTTCCATGCCCCCTTGAAATGCATCATCCCTCCATTTCATGCTAACCCTCTTTTTTTTTTCTTTTTTTTTTTGTGGTTTTTTTTTTCATCTCATAGAATCACAGAATGGTTTGGCTTGGAAGGGACCTTAAAGATCATTTAGTTCCAACCCCACTGCCTGGTGGACAGGGACACCTTTCGCCAGACCAGGTTGCTCAGAGCCCCATCCAATCTGGCCTTGAATAGTTTATACCAGATCACTTCTCTGACCTAGTTTACCATGCATCACAAAGATTTTGTTTGGGTTTTTTTCTAGTAGAATGGAGTGTCAAACGAAGGGGCAGTGGGCAACTAGCAATGAACAGCTAAGGAGGGCTGTATGATATACTAACAGAAAGGGATGAGGATATGTGCCATGAGAAAATGCTAGTCTTGACTTTGGGGAGTTCAGTAAACATTAAGGACACAATGTTAAAAAAAAATTTTCAATTCCAAATCTTTATTAAAAATGGACTGGCTTGAGAAAATGCAGAATGTCATCAAGGGTTTGGTTCTATGTGTGTTGCCTAATTCCACAAAGTACACATCAGTAGATTTTTGACAAATATTTGACAATCACTTTCAAAGCAGGACTCTGAACCTTTTGTACAGTCTGAACTGCTACATGAAAGGAGTTCTTTGCAGGTTGCAGAATACATGACAAGTACAGCAACAAAGATGTGAAATAAAAAGACTTTCCATGGCACCTACTTTAATTTCTTGTTAATTCATATCAATTAACACCATTGCTTGCTGAGAATACAAATTACTATAATTTTCTCATGCTATAATACATTTCTTCGTGAATCCAGTGTGTACCTTTGGCTGCTCTTCATTCTATTATATTTCCGCTCTAACTTGCAAACAAAACTTCATTTTGTCACCATTTCATTTGATGAAATTCCTCCTTTGCCTTTTATATCATGGAATTAGTCACTTCAAATTTGCCTTGGAATTGCATCTCTTGCTCTGCTGCACACTGTGCAAGAACACCTGTCTTGCCAAGAAAATAATGGTAGTCAAGGGCACTTTTCAGGATGGTGTGGCTCTGGTCAATTAGAATAAATTGGAATAAAAAAACTACAACTAAAAACAAAACAAAAATATAGCCAGTTTAAAGAGATGTTTATGCAACATGTTGGAATACATGACAATTTTAAACATAAGATTTTTTTTACTTTTAATTCAGTAGTAGATTTATCTGAACTATTTATCTGAACTCCTTTATTCATCTTTCTCATCCTTTCTGAGAAGACAGAGCAATGGAAGAGAGCTTATATGAGGAAGGAGCTGATAGGGTAGAAATGTAATTGTTTTCCTTTATGGTTCAGCAGGCATCCTCCATTTTACAAAGGCAGGTACAGAGATAAAAATGGCTTCAAATAAACATTGAGATCTGACCATGAATTAGAGGTATGCTGTTAGCAGCAACCATGTGATAAATACAAATTGTCTTTCTATTAAAAAAAAGAACATAATTTAAAAAGCCCATGATTTTTAAAAATCTCAATAAATATTATTTTCAGTGAGGTGAGATATATATAGAGAAGTTGTGCCACTTTCCAAGACACTAAAAGTCTCATTCCGTTCTCTTCATGGTTTTAACGTCACACAGTTCAACCATCAGTGAAGATCCAGAGAAAACTAAGTACCACTTAGTTGAAAAACAAAGAAGTATGAGTTAACATAATTCTATAACTAAAGCTAATACTTAGGACTCAGCATGATCAGAGTTCAGAGAAAAAATACTAATGATATTGCGAGATGAGTCATACTGTCAATACACAGAGGGCACTCATCAGGTTTTATGCTTGTGGATCCCTCAGCAATATTTGATATTGTGATTGCTAGCTCCTTTAAGAAAAGTGTCAAGTTCAAATGAGAACATTAATATTATTTGATTGTTTTTTGATTTTGGTCATTATTTGTATCCATGCTGTGGGAAAAGTGTGTTAATTTTTTCCGTGCCTTACAATTTTGGTTCTCTCATTATCCAGCCAGGGTACAATATGGTTCCTTCCCAAAGGCTCCTTCCCAATGGCTCTCAGAGGCTGTTTTCCAAAAGGAAGTGCACGTGCAGGTTTAATCAATGTCTTCAGCAAGACAACTGGGAAGTGTTTAAGCCCAGGTCCATGTTATATACCATAGTGTACATATAAGTTCCTATGTAAATTCAACCAGTACTTTGAGATTGCTTTGAACTCTGTTCTCCCTCGGTTTTCTCATCTCCTGACTATCCAGTCTATACAGACATTAGTTTGAACTCAGTTTCTGTCTTGACTTGAACTGCGTTATGGACTGCATTCAATATTTCCATTCAGAAGGAAATGTGAGATTGACAGAAAGATATATGTGTCATTACCCAACCCTTTCTTGGGCTGGGAGGAAATGTTTTTCTGAATGAAGAATAACTGAATGAAAGTTGGCCTGAGAAATACAGAAATGGAAAGAAGATATTTGTAAATCTCACACTGATAGTGGAATCCTGTGTGTTTCAAGACAAAACCGGAATTAGACAGTTCAGTGCATTCTTTTCAAAATACACTTGTGTTCCTTGGTGATCATAACATCCTTCACATTCTGTCATTTCCATCAGGTTACAAGTCTCTATCCTCTCCAGAAACAGACCTCCAATCCATCCAGCTAGGGCTCAATAGCTAGATGAACCAGTCCGATATATCTTCCTAGCAACACAAAAAGCTACAAATAATGGGTTGTTTTCCCTTACTCTCTGCTTTATGCATAATTTTAAATCAAGTTATAAAAGTTCTTACTGCCATGGTTCTGGGACTAAGACCGCAGAAACACAAAACAATTGAGGCTAGAATGGACTTCTGGAGGGTCACCTGGTTTAACCTTCTACTTAAAAAAGCCACCTAAAACTGCGTATCCAGGACCACGTTCAGATGGCCTTTCAATAACTGCAAGGAGGGAGACTCAACAAACAGCTGTGCCTGTACTCAGTCACCCTCACAGTGAGAAAGGCCTTTCGTGGTGTTCAAACAGAACCATCTGTGTTTCAGTTTGTGCCTATTGCCTCTGGTTCTGTTTCTGGCACCACTGAAAAAGGTCTGTCTCTCTCTTCCTTGAATTCTCTCTTCAAGTATGGAKAGACATTGATGAGATCCCCCCGAGACTTCTCTTCTCTAGGCTAAACAGCCTCAGCCACCTCAACCTTTCCTCATATGAGACTCCAGTCTCTTCATCCTCTCTGTGGTCTTTTGCTGGAATCTCTCTATGTCTGTTCTCTACTGAGGTTTCCAGAACTGAACATAATACTCCAGGTGTGCCTTCACCAGTTGAAACTAAAGTGAGCTTCTTTGCAACAGCTGTGGTCAGTCACATTGTACTTTATTCCCTGAGTGGATCATCTCCACTGAGCCTTCTTCCATTTTAGGAGTTACTCCAGTGAGTCACACTCTACCTCTAGGGGTTTAGTCAGTCTCAGGGATCTGTCTGAACGGAAGTGTGACCCTTTGACATATCAGCCCCTCCTCCCACTTTTGTGTCATTGGCAAACCTGCTGAGGGTATAGGCTCTTGCATCATCCATATCAATGAAGATGTTAAACAGGACTGGAGACTGTATTGTCTGCTGAGGTACACCACTAGTTTTTGGCCTTCAACTAGACTTTATGCCACTGATTACCACTCTCTGGGCCTGCCCATCCAACCGGTTTTCAAGCCAGCTCACTGTCTGCTCATCCAGGCTGTACATCAACAGCCTCTCTATGAGGATCATAAGAGACACAATGACTTAACCATTCATATTGTTCCTTTATCACAACTTGTGAACATATTCGTCCTTCCTCTTCTCTTCACCTCTGTGTCAGGTCTAGTCCTTTCTGTACTATAACCCTCTAGGTGGTAGAACACCATGATTAGATCTTTCTGAGTCTTCTTGCATGCAGAAGATTCCTTAATATCTCCTCATATAAAAAGTGTTTTAGCTCTCTAAACACCTTATGCATTGGGGTTTCACAACCAGAGATGATTCTCTAAGACATCAAAAATACCAAATAAAGAGAAATAAACTGTTTGCTTGATCTGTAATATATGCTTTTCTAATATACCTCTSTAAGTGGTTGGTTTTCACCACCAAAAGGATGCATTGATGAGCCATGTCTGACTTACAGGCCACCAGGGCATTAGTCTGTACTGTTGCAAGTTACTCTGTCATACCTGCAGGATTTGGAATTTTTCTTTTCTTGATTAAGAAAAATGAAGGAAAATAAAATATCTTTAACAAAGGGAAAGTATACTGAAAAATAAGGAAAAATACGAAACAAGTAAAAGAGTAAATGAAGAGAGAGGCCACCTAATATATGTACTAATGAGAACAGAGACTAAAAATGAAAAGTACCTTGAATGATTCCAGGAAAGGAAAAGAAACACTTGATTATATTCTGTCTAGACCGTACGTCCTATTCCTGAAAGGAACAGGGAAAAATGAGCAGAAAAAATAATAAACTGAAAAAGAGAAGTCTTATTGTCTTTCTACTACTGTAAGAAAGTGATAGAAGATGGAAAAGTACCAAACCATGGAGAAGTCATATTGCAATAAACGAAAAGGCCAAAGTGAAAGACTGGACAAACACAATTAGGAGGAAAAAGATAGGAAAAACTTGAGGTAAAGGTAGATTTGACATTCAGATTGCTGCCATATAATGGGTTTGACCTTTAAATTACTGAATTTACATTTTTCTTATCTCTGCATTGTACTTAGTTCTAAGGGAAATTTTACATTTTTAAACACTTTGATCAATCCATCAAGTTGAGCTATTTATGAATCTAAATAAAAACAACTGCCCTTCTTAAAAGTGTATTTTTCCAAATTTGTACACTGTAACTGCCAACAAGGAGCGTACAAGGTGCTGAAGCTAGTCATGTATGTTGCTGAGGAAGTATTCTTTTAAGATTTCTCAAAACAGTTTAGATCTCAGTCAATATGGCCCTTATTAAATTACATTGCACACATACTGAATCCTTGATATCACATTTAGTTAGTCCAAATGTTGTGAAGAAAACTAAGGCAGATGATATTTAGATTTTATATGCAGCGATGATATATATGATTTTTTAAATTTGCTTGTTTTCGCGAATGCAGAGATTAAGAATGCAGCCAGGTAAATTTCTTCTTTATGCTTTTTCTTCTTTTAATTCTCCTAAATAAGACAGAACAAATGAAAAACAAACCTAGAAAATCCTTGGACATTTGGAGGAAAATAACTATGTTAAGAATATATTATGGTTAAACAGTCTGGCATTTGCAGCAAGCAAACTTATGAACCTGCCAGCCTGTAAGTTACAACCTGGTTTGAACTCTACATTACCTTGAAGAATTTCTCAGAGAATACAATACTGGTTCTGTACTTTGTGGAGTGGGTTGTAATAAAGTATACCCATGTAACACTATGCAGTATTGTGTTTCATTCTGTCTAGTAGGGTCTATAAAAGTTACTTATTTCAAAGAACATTGCAAACATACTTAAATAACAGTATAGTTTCAAAGAATGAACCGTTGAGAAAACTTGCTGTACAAATCAAGGATTGTCCAAGGTTACAACCAAATTAATTTAGACTCAGTGCCTGAACTGAAGCTTTGAAAGTTCACACACATATACATTGCTAGATAAGTTCTTTTCTATTTTTATATGTTAGCAATCAGACTAATACAAGAATTACTCAATTTAATTTGTCTGTCTTGATTTCTTTAGGTTAGATACCAAGTCTTTCATTCTGCACTCAAGAAAAAACAGGCAAGAAAGCAAAGTAAACAGAGCAAATAAATGTTTTGGTAGTCCCTGCTSTCTCTCTTTTCTTTTTAGCATTGTGTTGGATTAACCTTGACTGGATTCCTGACGCCTACCCAGATGTTCTTGCACTCCCCATCCTTGACTGAGCAGGGGAAGAAAATAAGATTAAAAACTTGTGGGTTTAGTTAAACAGATATGCCTTCCACATGGGCACATCATCACATGGACATGTCGTCACAGAAACTGACTTGGAGAAAATTTATTGCCCATTAAAAGTGTAGTACAGTCAGAAACAAAGACAAAACTAAAACAATGCCTTCCTCACACACCTTTTCCAGGCTTAGCTTCACTATTTCTTTCCCAACTCCTCTACCTCCTCCCCTGCTGACAGTGCTGGGAGGATGGGGAATGGGGGTTGGGGTCAGCAGTAGTCTGCTTCTCTTTCCTCCTCATGTTTTGCTGCTCCAACATGGGTCCTGCTCACAGATGGCAGTCCTTCAGAAAACGTCCAGCTGATTCAGCATGGGATACTCTGTGGTCTGCAGGGGAATAACTGCTCTGCTTTGGTCCTGTCCAGAAGCTAAAGAGGAATGTCTGTTCCAGTGCCTGGAGCACCTCCTCCTCCTTCTGCTCTGACCTTGGTGTCCACAGGGCTCTTTCTCACGCATTTCCCCCTACCCCTCACTGCCACACAGTATTTTCCTCTTTCTCAAATGTGTTTTTCCTGATGTGCCGCCCTTTTGGCTCTGGGGCTCAGCTGTACCCCGCAGTGGGTTTRCAGGAGCTGCCTGGAGCTGGCTGTGTTCAGCACGGGGCAGCTCCAGCCATCCCTCGGAGAGGCCATCTCTGAAACCCCCCACTACCAACACCTGGACACCTGCACCCAATACAATCAACAATTAAAGTGAAAAAACCCACCTTATTAAAATGTAAGAATACAAGGTACAATAAGAAACAAATAAAATATGATATTGGTACCATGATAACTAAGCAGGACAAAATTTGTATTACAGTCAAACTGGATCCTATTGACCTCCAGAAATTAATTTCTTCTATGGTTTTGAAATTCTGTTAAAATAGATCTAATGCAACGACAGCACCAGTAAAAGTAGCCAGTTAGAGGATAATTAATCAACAAATGGAAAGAATAAGATTCATTGCCTTTATCAATAGCTATTTAAAAGCTAAAACCTTAAAAAGAAAACTAATCACACAGATTCTTTATGTGGCTTATGGGAAGAAAAAAGGCAGGAAAAWGCTATTCAGAGATGGGATGACTCAACCCTCAAAGCTGATGACCTCTCTTGTTCTGTTGATTACGAGTAAGACCTTGATTAGCAGAGTCTTGCTAGTTTTTAGATCCCTAACTAGCCTCAATATCTATTCTAGTGGTGCTAGCAATTGAGATTAATCCCAATTCAAATTTCCAATTTCAATATCAGTGAAACTGAGAATTCACATTCTAATATACTTTATGACTCTTACCAGGGCAAGATATGCTGTTCATCTCATTCTTTTTTTTTTTTTTTTTTTGTCCCTGGCCTATTTTCAGTTGTTTTATTCATTTAGTTCAACTGTAAAATATTTGATAAGTACTATCTTCCTTATAACTAATTATGCTATTCTTATGGAAAGGGCAAGTCCTTGATCAAGCTTGTGGAGTCTCCTCAAGATACAAATAATAAATTATACTAAATCTCCATATATATAATATAATCTGACTAATAAAAATGGCAAATAATCCTTGCAGATTTTTAATCAGCAGGAAAACAGCTTTTTCAGGTATGCCCTTAATTTTTTTGGAAATGGAATACTAATGTTGCAACTTTATCTTTTATTTCTTTCTCGCTATTTTACAAAAACATTACAATGCAGGTACAATACAACACAACTAATGAAAAATTGCTTCTTGCATTCAGCATAAAAGCATGATTTAGGAAGTCAAATTTCATTCTTTCATGAGCCTAAAAAAGTTTACTTAGTGAAGATCTCAACATTAGCAAATCTGATTTGCTTGTGACTTTACATCTTGTGACTTTAAACCTTTTGAATTTAGATCACTTCTTATAGTAATGTAACCGCTACTAGAATTTTTCTGCTTTACAAGGAATTCACTTTTAACTGGAAGAGATTAATATATCATTGCCTGTCCTACCTTCCATGTTGATCAAAATATTTGCTGGCTGATCTTTTTATAGGCCATATTTTTATTGTATATTTTATTTCAAAATACTAGTTTGCACAATCTAAGTTTAAGATTGTATAGAATGATGTAYATATGTTTCTGATAAGAAGTCAATCTACAAATTTGATTGATAGAATGTTTTCTTGAGTGCTGAACATTACTTTTTCTTTCAATTACTTTGTGTGCTGCAAACTGTTCTTAATATGTTCTTCATGTTCTTATGTTCTTAATATGGTGCACTGAACAGCACACAGATTCAGCACAGTTCTGTCAGTTGAGAGGGTTGGCAGAACACTCTTTAAAATGCATCAAATAACAAGCTTGTATTATTCAACTTTGTGCAATGTAGATTTAGTGTGTATATTTTTCTAACATCGTTTACTCTATTGCTTTTTTCCTTAATTCTGTTTTGAAGGTGTTAAATGTTTTCCATAGGAAATAAAATAAATAAATACATAGTATGCCATTTTAGTTATTCTTCACCTTTATTAGTGAGAACAGTAAGGCAATTTGATATAATCTGCCTGGAGATCTTTCAGTGATTAAGGCAAAAAGCATTTATAAAGAAACTAAATGAGATTTTTTAAGTGCACAAAACAAGTTTTCCATAATAGCATAAGAATTAAGATTTCACAGCATGATCTTGCTACAGAGATGCCAAGAACTCCTATGGATTATTAAAACACAAATGAACTTTTAAGAAGCTATAATGATCTATGCACTACAAGAAGGTTTAAATGAAAATAGAAAATTAAATTTAAAAACATTATTTCATGAAGATCAAAGCTAGGGATGCAGCCAGGTTAAAAGATTTTGAGAGTTTATTATGTCTGAAATAACCTATCAAGTAATTTCTTTCCCAAAATATGTAATGTGGGGAATTTGCTCTTCATAGAGCCTAAGTGAATGAATAAAGACACTACATGCTCTTTTCCACTGCATATTGTAAGCCTGAGTTGTTAACAAGGATATAGAGCTTGTCCCTAGTAGGTCCTCCTTTGGTGTAGGCATTCAAGAAGTAGATGAGGTGAAGAATGAGTCATCCCCTACTACAAAAGGGGTAGTGATTGTTATTACTCCAGCAGAAAATTACACTTMCTATTGATTCCAGGGTTGCTCTATTTATTTATTCTATACTTTATTCTATGCTTACTTGACCTTGTCACCCAGAATCTAAAAATAGGACTCAGCACCCAGAAGATTTTAACTGAGGATTTTGATACGCAAGGTATTTCTATAATGCATTGGAACTAACGATGATCTTGGATGAGATCAGTTCCCAACGCATGAAGTGTCTAATGCCGTCCAGGTCATAGAGCTGGCAGCCTGGCCATTGGAGCGGCAGATATGACAAAAGATCTACAGGAGGCCCATCTGGTATTACAGACAAGCCTAGGGTGTCTGAAATAGAACAGACTCCAATCTCAAGCAACTAAATACTAATTGTAGTCAACAGAAATAGTGATGTATTTCCAGTTCCTCCTAATATAGGCGTTTCTATTTGGCATCTCTTTGTCTCTAAGGCTGATTTTACAAGAAGTGCTGCAAGGAGGATCTGGGGAGCTACAGGTGTGTCAGTCTGACCTCGGTGCTGGGGAAGGCTAAGGAGCAGATCAGTTTGAGTGCCATCACAGGACAAATCGACTAAAAGGACTTAGCATGCACAGTTGCCTGTCCCAAAACACTGTCAAAGCCACAGAAGAAACTTACCATAAAATATACCACCACAGTGGGAACTTGAGATAAGATAAGAAGACAGGAATTTGCAACAGCAGAGCACTAACTGCAGGCATGATGGAGGTAAGATCTGGTTAGCACATCCTGATTAATGCATCTGGACAAAAATTCCCAATGTAGCAAACTGGAAAAGGAAGCAACTACTCATACATATATCACCCCAAATTATAGGAACAGCACCTGCACCCTGTGGATACCTGGAACTTGAACTATATAAAGCTGGTACCCCAGAAGAACAACTCTGAGACCCACACCACTGAGAAACACAGGGTGAAGAAAGACCAACAGGACACTGCTGGATTCACTGGCGGTGACTATCTTCTGCTTGATCTCCCCTTGCTCCCCCTTTCTATGTCTTTATAGCTCTACCTCACATTTACTGTTAAATAAAATCCCTATTATTGACTTCAGTGTATGGTCTCATTTGCATCTTTATTTGGGCAGAGACATTTCTCATTAATTGGATCATAACACAGGCGCAGTTATCATGGGTTTGAGAAAGGCAGGTCTTGTTTGACTGACCTGATCTCCTTCTATTAAAACATCACCTACTTAATGGATAAGGCTGTGGATGTTGTTTACCTAGTCTACAGTAAAGCTTTTGACGCCATTTTCCACAGCATTCTCCCGAGGAAACTGGCTGCCTATGGATTGGATGGAAGTACTCTATGCTGGGTAAAAAACTGGCTAGATTGCCAGGTCCAGAGAGTGGTGGTGAATGGAGCTAAATCCAGTTGCTGACCAAGTACAAGAGTGTTCTCCAGAGTTCAATATTGGGACTGGTTCTGTTTAATATCTTTATCAGTGACCTGGACAAGGAGGTCAAGTGCACCTTCAGACACTTTGCAGACGAAACCAAGTAGGGCAGGAGTGTTGGTCTGCTGGAGGGCAGAAAGGCTTTACAGAGCAATCTGGACAGACTGGATTGATGGGCTGAGGCCAATAGTATAAGACTCTAGAAGGCCAAGTGCCAAGTCCTTGCACTTTCTACCCATTTATAAAAATGGGTGTAACCTTTCCCTTTCTCCAGTGACCAGGGACTTCATTTGGCTTGCATGACTTTTCGAATATTATGGAGGGTAACTTGGCAACCGCATAAGCCAATTTCCTCAGGACTCTGGGATGTGTCTTGTCCAGTTCCATATGCTTACATATATTCAGGCTCCTCAAGAGGTCACAAACGGGATTTTCTCTCACGTAGTGAGAGACTTCATTCCTCCAGTCCCTGCCCTGCAGTCCATCCACTCAAGAGATGTGGGAAGAGAGGTTGCCAGTGAAGACAGATAAAAAGAGTTTTTGAGTATGTTATACCATAATAATTACTTTATTTGATACCTACTGATTTAGCAAAAACATTTTATGACACATGGTCTTTGCTTTAGTTGGTTTTCTTGTTTGTTTTTGGTTGTTTTTTTTTTCTTTTAGACTTTCAACAAGTTCTATAAAAGATGCTAAAAATTTCATGCTTTAAAGAAAAATATCATCAAATTGGGTTGTTTGAGACTAAAAACACGTGCAAATTGGGATTCAAATCTGTGAGGACAGACAGTGTACACAGAAAGAGTTTGTATTTCATAGAAAATAAAAAAGTCTAGTTTCAGCTTTGCATGACATTCATAAGAATTTAAGATTAAAGATCAGAGCCACTAATCAGTGTACTGGCACATATCCTGTGATACCTTCTTGCCAACAATGGTCAATACTTTTCAGAAAAAGAGATACCTCCAACATTTGGAGCAAATATGGGATAAAGTTCTCTTTGAAAATTGCTTATTTACCTCTTTAACCTGGTTATTCAAAAATCCTGCAAACACATTATGCTAACTGCATCAGAAAGGCAGAGATGTGAATGGATATTAATGAACTATCATACTTTTTATGACAAAACACAAAATTATTCTTTATAATAGACCACATTCATGGTACAATCATAGGACTAGCTTTTTAATACACATGCCAAAGCAATTTATTTTGTCATTATTCCAGACTCTYTTATGATCTAGTGTAAATATGTGTGAAGACATTTCCCTCAATCCTCCTTTCTCTACATATAAAACACATTTAGAAAAAGAAAAAGAAGATATTTTGAATATGGAAAGAGTGAATATTTTTCTCATTTTGTACTTTATTTTCATTAACAATATATTTTTCTTTTAAGATCATGTACTGTTTCCCTTTTACATGAAAAGACTGGGAGGATAACAAAGCTGATGATGAAACCTGCTATGGACCACATATTTCACCAGTCTTTAAAGTCTTTAGACATGAAACACACTAAAAGTATAAAATATGCAGTAGAACTTGCAAATTATGTCATAAAATAATTTTGCTAGAAATAGCTTTTAAATTTTGTAGGAAAACAGCTCTGTGAAGCATTCCTCCTTTCAGACAATTGATTGCCTCTAGGTTTAGGTATTATGGGAAAGATAAATGCTTCCGTTTTGATGCTTTAAAGTTCATTAGTTAAAAGCATGGCATGAAAAATATTTTAATATTATATTTTTTAAACTTCCAATTACTCAAAACTTATCATTTGATTTAAGAAGACTTTTACATATTTGAGCCACAAGGAGTATTGAACATGAAGTTATCCAATATAGAAAAAAGTGGTGAAATCAAAATCTGCTGCATTCTAAATGATTTGCTATCAACAGAATGGCTCTGAAATGCTCATGTTACGTGAAAKATTGTTTTCAGTTTTGTTGTAAATTGAGTTATCAGTGAAGCCCTATGTATTGTTATCTATCTATATGCCACGGATATAGAAGCTGATATAGACAGCGTTTGGATGTCTTAAATCAATACACCACTGATGGAGTCAGAGACAAAATTAGGAGACTTTTACCTGGTAGTCATTCAAAATGGCAGCATTGTCTTTTTCTTCAAAATAGTCCTGCAGGCCTAATTCTGGAAGACACTTCCAGACACGTAAGTACAGGAAAATCAAAAAAGCTTCAACAAGGGGGAAGTCATGCTTCACCATCTTGATAAACTTCTATGATGAAACAATTAGCTTGGTGTATAAAGGGAGAGTGATAGATGTTGTCTATTTGGGCTTCATTAAGGCTTGAGACACTGTCTCCCATAAAATCCTCATAGACAAGCTGTTGGAGTCTGGGCTAGATGAGCAGTGTGGTGAGTTAAAAATGGGCCCAGAGGCAGGCAATCAATGGCACAAGTTCTAGTTGGAGGCGAGTGACTAGCAGTGTATTCCAGGCATCAATACTGGGTCCAGTCCTTAATTAAAATCTCCATTAATGATATGGATGGTGTGGCAGAGGAAACCTTAGCAACTTTGCTGTTGATACAAAACTGAGAAGAGTGGCTGATACACCAAAGATTCATGCTCCCATGCAGAGGGACCTCAACAAGCTGGAGAACTGAGGTGAGAGAAACGTCATGGAATTCAACAAGAAGTGCAAAATCCTCTACAAGGGAGGAACATTCCCCGGCACAAATATATAAGCTAGGAGCTGTGAGGATGAAAAGTAGCTTTGTAAAAAAAGTTCTGTCTGATTGAAAGGGTGTTTGATTGAACAGGTTACAGTAAGGTGCCCTTGCTGCAAAAAACTCCAATGGTATCCTGGGTGCACTAGGCAAAATGTTGCCAGGAGTTCCAAGCAGGTAATCCTCACCTTTTTTTTTCAGCACTGATGAGGCCACTCATTGAGTCCTCTATCCAGTTCTGGGCTACTGAAGAGTCCAACAAAGGGCCACAAAGATCACAAAGGGACAAAAGCATCTCTCCTATGACAAAATGCTGATACATTTGGTACTGTTCAGCCTGGAGAACAGAACTGTCAGGAGTAAATATGTTAAGAGAGGATCCAAAGAAGAGAGAGCCAGACTCTTCCGTGGTGCCCATCCAGAGAACCAGGGGAAATGGGAAAAAATTGAAACACAGGAGGTTCTGTCTGAACATCAGGAAACACTTTTTCACTCTAAGAATGATAGGTTGCTATGGAGATTGAGGAGTGTGCATCCTTGGAGATATTGGAAAGCATGCTCCTGGGAAACTGGCTGTAGGCAGCCCTGACTGAGCAAGGGGGTTGAACCAGAAGACTCTCCAGACTTGCCTTCCATCCTCAACCTTTCTGTGATTCTGTGACTCTGTGATGTCGTAATGGATTTTCTCACTCCTTTGATCATCAGCTGATTATTGTGAAATAGCCTGGAAAGGGGCAACCTCGAAGATGTATGAAATAGTTTTTTAGGCTACAAAATTACGGTTATGTACCATAAAGTTCTGCCTTATAGACACATCAGATGTTCACTCTCGCCTTTGAATAGACTTTATCTGTGGGTTTAGGACTAGAATCTTGCAAGACTGGATTCCTTTTTTTTTCAGCTCAAAATAACAGTTATTTTAGTTGGGATTTTTTTTTATCCCAATCGTATTTCTTTACCAGGAAGTTTCTGAATATATTGAATGATCATCCATTTGAAGATGAGAAAACCAAGATCTTTTTAGAAAGAAAAAGGATAATAAAAATAATAAGACAGTACCTTTATGACAAACGGATATAATAATTAGGAAAATGTGGAAAGTACTGGAGTAAAAAAAAGGAAAAGAGCAAGAGACTACATATGAAATGTAGCAGAGATTCTTGATGTGAAACAAAAATTATAACCTCCAAATAATTCCCAGATAATTTTTTATAGTGTTTTGATTGAGCAATGTACTTATTTAACACACTAGCCAGTTTGTTGTTATGAGAAAGGGAAGTATGGTGAGAAAAATGAAATTGTATGTCCATTGTAATATCAAATAAAGAAGGTATCAATATTATATATCAATATCAAAAACATCAATTAGTAAAGGTTAAAACCTTAGTCACAATGACTGATTTCTAACCGGTCAGAGAGCAAAAAGGTTGCAGTTCTTTCTGAAAATCTCCCTTCCAAATATTGTGGTGCAACATGAGCTCAGAATAATCTCTTCATGTTTTAATCTATAAACAGATTAGGAAAAAATTTTTTTCATGCTTTGTTTTGCCATAAAAGATTTTGGTATCAAATCACACATTTTTCCTTTGTTTATACAGGTAATATTGAAACTGAAATTCTGAAGGAAAGACACTTCAGGAAACATGAAAGATTAAAAATTGTTAAGGCTTTTGCMGTTTTAAATTTACTAGAAAGAAAGTAAAAAGAAATCCAGAATATAACAGCTAAAAATTACATATTCCCACATAACAATAATATGATTTTGAAAAAATCATACTAGTAGAGTTTTTGCATGTATTGACATAGAAATTAAGAGAAGTTGTAATTGCTCTCTCTAATTCTGTGAAGACTGTGTTACATGTCTCTTACAGGTTACTGTAATTGGCAGCATCATCATACTTTTTCAAGGCTGGAGAATTTGGGATGGAGATAATCCTTTCTGAATGTCCTTGATCCTTCCCTATAGAAAAAAATGCATGTTACAATAAATGTTTGTTTTATCTATACTTAAACAAAAAAAAAAAGAAAGAAATACCTCTGTGTTTTTTACATAAGAACTTATTTTCTTCTTTTCACCGATTTCAGGTATCATTTTTTTTTATGATCTTATCTCTTGGAAGAGAAAAATAAAGCAAAAGAAAAGAGCACTTGAAGTTCAATCCTGGAACATAGCCTTTGCAAGACAACAGAGAGTGATGAATAGACCATTCTATATCCCATTCTCTCTGAATTAGTACCTTAAACCTTATTTTTAAAGCATTTTTAGCAAAAACATATATTTCTATTTGACATTATTATTTATCATATGAGCCAGCTTATTTTGACAAAAGCTTTGCATTTGCTGCAAAAACTACTGGTGAAGTATTAGGCGACCTGAATCTCTCCGACACAGAACACTGTTCCCTTGAGGTTGATTATTTGGCTTCCCGAATATGTCATTCTAAAGAACAGCAGATACATCTTCCAGATTCAATTATGGAGAGGCAACACCATCATTTCCTCTTAATATAACAGTTTATCTTGTATTGTGACGATCAGGAAAGCCAATCCTGATGAACAAAATGTCAAGCATATGGGGGTAGGAAAGATAGCTGAAATGGCTCATCAGATGAAGATATGAAGCAATCCAGCCCAGGAAAATTAAACAGCAAATGATTATTGTTTGCAAAGACTGGGCTCATCTGTACATGCATTAAATTTATTGTTTTAATTTATTTTTAAATAAAAATACAACTTCTCGGGTTTAAATGTATCACTTGTCTTTAATAAATCTGTCATTGTGTCTTTATCATATAAGAATTTGAGAAGTAATCTTAGTTTAGAGAAAACACAACTAAATCATTGTTTAATGTTTGTAATGTACACAAATCATATATGCAACATCATTTAGTATTTGGTCCTAGCATTTGCCTTAAATGAGGGTATGGAAAAATTACCTCATCTTTCTCACACATTATATTATAGTTACATGTGTGACTATGTAAGGCCATTTAAAGTGTCTAATATTCAATAAATTCATGATGAATGTTTACAGAAAAGGACTCAAATGGCGGGAATCTACTTCAGAAGGAATAAGCCATCAGAATCTGAAATTAGAGTAACAGTTATAAACACTATTGTGCTCTGATCTGCTCTGAGAAATTGAGGGAGTGCACTAAAAAACCCTAAACCAACTAGAACAGGCAGTATTCAGAGGCACTGGAAACCAGCCTTGTATTGCACTGCCTCTACAGCTTTATGCAGCAATTAACAGTGGCAATAAAGGTTGTTGTTCACACAGGATCAGTTAGGTTGAAAAAGACCTCCAGGATCGAGTCCAGCCTTTGACTGATCATCACCTTCCCAGTTAGACTGTGGCACTAAATTCCACATCCAGTCATTTCCTAAACACCTCCAGGGATGGTGACTSCACCACCTACCTGGGCAGTCCATTCTAACATTTAACAATCCTTTCCATGAAGAAATTCCTCCTGATGTCCAACCTGAACCTCCCTTTATGTAGCTGAGGCCATGTCCTCTCATCCTGCTGCTGGTTGCCTGGGAGGAGAGGCCAACCCCTACCTGGCTACACCCTCCTTTCAGGTGCTTGTAGAGACTGATGAGGTCTCCCCTGAGCCTCCTTTTCTCCGGGTTAAACAACCCCAGCTCCCTCAGCTGCTCCTCACAAGACTTACTCTCTAGACTATTCGCCAGCTTCGTTGCCCTTCTCTGGACACACTTCAGCACCTCAATGTCTTTCTTGTAGTGAGGGGCCCAGAACTGAACACAGGACCTGAGGGGCAGCCTCACAGTGCCGAGTACAGAGGGACAATCGCTGCTCTGGTCCTGCTGGCCACACTATTCTTGATACAGGACAAGACGCTGCTGGTCTTCTGTGCCCCGTGGCCACAAGGCAGCAATCAACCAGCACCCCCAGGACCTTTTCTGCTGGGTCTCTTTCCAGCCACTCTTCCCCCAGCCCACCAGATTTCTGCGACAGCGGCTACATCACAGCTTTCCTTCTGCACAATGATCTCCAGCTCCTCCTATTTGCATCATACCACGTGAATTGGTGTCAATGCACTTCAGCTGGGCTAAAATTTCTCCCACAACTCTGGCATGCCACCACTAGGCTCATCTCTGCTGAGCCTGGTCTTACCCTCTTCTCCCTTCAAAACAAATTTAAAGCCCTCTCAATCAGTGCTGATAACTCATGGGCTAAAATCCTTTCCCCCCTTTTAGACAGTGAACCTCATCTGCCTCCATGAGGCCTTGTGCTGTGTAAACCACCCCATGATCAAAAGAGCCAAAATTCCATCCATGGCACCCATCCTTCAGCCACACGTTGATCAGGTGGGTTCTCCTGTTCCTTTCAGTATTTTTCTCTGCAATCAAAGGAATGAAGGAAMACACCACCTGCGCACTTCCTCCTTCGACCATTCCTTTAGGTTGCCCTACAACTTCTCTCATCAGCCTCATGTCTGCCAACCTGGACAACAAGCTGTAGGTAATAATCAGATGGCTGGAGTAGTCCAGGAAGTCTCCAGGTAATATCTGTTACCCAGGCCCCAGGGAGGCAGCTGCTCAGGAACCCCCTGTGCAGCTCAATCCAACCCTCACCCCTGGACTTACCTCAGTTGCTGCTGCTGCCTCACTGTTGTTTTGGATTTTTTTTTCTACAGAACAGTATCTGTAAAATTCTATAAATGTTCTTGCTGTGCCATCAGGTAAAGCAAAGATCTTTTGAAGTGTCTTGTGACAAAGAAGTCACTAGACTAGACAACCGAATAAAGCTTTTCCTGCTCCTTCTGTCCTAAATTTTATCACTAACTTTCCCATTTTTGACAAAGGAGAAAAATTGAATCTCAGTCAGCTGAGACTGCTTTTTTTTCTGAAGGGTAGGAGGAGAGAAAGAAGAAAGAGCTCAAACTTCCTTTCTCCAGAAGAAAGTATTCCAATTTGTATTATGTGGAATGAATACACTGGAATAACTTTTTTTTTAAGTTTTCTATCTCATCATTAAGAGTCTAGCCACCAGAGTGTAAAGCAGATTTGTCATTTTGCAACCTGGTGGGTACAAGTGTTTACAAAAAACCAGGTGAATCTACTTTAAGTGACTGAGAACCTTTTTTTTTCCTCCCCCAGTAGGTTGTAATTCAAATCAGTCAGGAAGRAAAAAAAATATTTAATTTTGATTTCTGTGTAGAACCATGAAACTTGGACTTTGCTTACGTGTTTAGTTAAATGACTTCAGGTCTCCTCACTGAATTTTGAGACAAAATGAGTTAAGGTTTTTGAGGTGCTATTGGTATGTTTTTAAACATAAAAGTTTAAGTTACCCCAAGCATCAAATTGAGGTATAGAAAGTTGATTCAGATGAAAGTGGTAGGGACCAGTGTTTCCCACAGAATGTTTCCAAGTAACTCAGGTGGAGATCAGCATATGCATCTAGTAATGGATTGTCACACTCTCAAGAACATTTGTTTTCTATACCTGCCTTCATCCTGCAAGTTTGGGGTATTTAGAGATGCAATGAGGGTTTCTAACATATAGTGTGTTTGTCAAAATTACTTCCCATTGAAAAATAGAAATTTAAAATTCCAGTCAACTTTCCATACTGCTTGACTTTAACTGAGTTCTTGCAATTGACTAAATGTGGGCATTAATTGCTTGTTTTCATTTTTTTTAAGGTTAATTTTTAAAATTTCTTGGATCCTAAAGAAGCAGCAGCCTGTAAACCTTGTATATTTTCTTTCTCATTACTTTTTCCAGGACTGTACTGATTATGAATTTTAAAAATACTTCAGTACAATACGAAATACAATTAAGTTAAATAAATCACGAAAACAATCAAGAAGTTTATGGGAAGAATGGCATGCTGCTTCTTTTTTATCCAAGTTAATTTTGTATCGTGAATGAGATTATAAATGCAGCAAAAGTATTTTCTGAAGTTTGAGTGTTACTTATTCAGTTGCCATGCCAGGAATGCAAAATTCTTCTATTGTATTTTAGTCCTTTCATTGTTCAGATCTAGAGAATAAACATATCATTACCATTACAATCCAAGCTGGGAAATGTGTAAATCAGAAATTGAAAAATCTTTGATGTCCATTATCGTGTACAATAGGTAAAGTAGCTAAGGAAGACACGTCTAAAGTACCTTGATTCAATTTGTGCATGAGAAGGCAAGAGACATATCATTGTGGTGCCCAGGGGAAGGTCATGTTAGAAGTGCAGAGCCTGACTTAGAGTTGAAGGCCATCACACACCTGGACTTATCGAAGTTTCAGAGTGAAATGATGAAGTGCATTTCAGGCTGCAAACACTGCAGTAAGGACAGTTCTTTTTCCGATAAATGCTGAATAAAAGCTTGTAAATTTATAGTGCCACCTGCTCTATCTCTTTTACTCACTAACTTTACTCACCTCCATTTTCCCTCCTTCCTCCTAGCAAAAATAGATACATGGTAATTTTTTAATAGAAAACTAAGTAAAAGAAAGCTCAGTATTTAGACCTGGTATTATTCCTATACCTTACAGGTTTATTTTTCTCCTTTTTTCTTTTCCTTTTTTCAACAAAACTGACTACAGATCTTGGATAATTGAACACCATCACAGGTTAAGTAATTGCAAAGCATTAGAGACAGTGTGAAAAAGAAAGCAAGAGAGCTCTAGTGTGCTTTTTGTCCTTTACAAAATTTCGGGAACCTATACATTGTGTCTGCACACAGCACAAGTGTCTTTTGTGGTATTTCTCTTCTCATAAAGGCTAAATAGTATTCACTATGAAAGAAATAGAAAGCAATTATTACACAAGTCAATATACACATTTAACTGTTACAACACATGCAATTTTTTTTTTTTGAGGTGACCTATATTTTAAATATTTTTAAATAATCTTGCAGCTTGATATAATTATTCTAGTAAAACATAACACCAGGTGAAGAGCTTGCTAAACTCTAGACATTAAGCAATATGGTTTTGTGGGTTTTTGTTTGTTTGTTTGGGGTTTTTTCTCTCTTCTTTCCCTTTCACAAACAATTATGTCAGAATTATCTCTCTTTTTACTTAGTACCCAGAATTTTAAAAGATTATAATCTCTCCTAGGTTGTGTGGTCCTATAACTACAGAGTAAAGAATGCCAATAGTAATTACCTACTGCACAGTACTGCAGAGGGAGGTATGAGTGATTTTTTTCATAAGAAAAGTGACTGATTTCGCAGCTTCTTTCATCAGTACAGGCTTTGGACATACCCTTTCATGTGTATGCATTTTTTAGCATCTACGAGCTTCCGTATAAACCAGTACACAAACACTTGTGCTAGCACTTTAGTGAATCTATTTTGGTAAGCTATGTGAAGAGCAGAATCAGATAAAGAAAAGACAACATGAAAATCATAAGCCTTGARTAAAGCTTTCCAACTCTGCCTATAAAATTATTGATATATGTATGGATGGTTTTGCTTTGATTTAGTAGCGAGAGCTTCACGGTAACAGATCCAAACTATAGCTTCCACTAATGTCTTTTACTGCAATAGACCTTCATGTAGGTGTTAAAGTTTGACAAGGGGGGGCTATTGTGTTTGATAGAAGACTTTGAAGGTTTATATATTAATGGGCTAATATTTACATATATAACTATTTGACAAAACATACTGTTGAGTTTTTTTCCTGTGTTTTTGTATAAACACAAGGAGAAAAAAAACAAAACAAAAAACCCCCACCTATAACAAAATAAGTTGTATATTATACCTGCTACAGAATTAATTAAAGATTAAAACAAAATGGGAGTTTTGGAAGACCATTAACCTTCTCTCGTTATAAATATGTATTCAGTATTGCTGTGTGGATCAATGAAGTACTGGACAGTAAAATGATGCACTGCATACAAAACTGAAGCTGATAAATGAAACTTTACTGAGTACTTACATGCACAGTAAGCAATCTTCATGCATGAAAAAGTTAGCTTTACAAAGTGTGCATGTACATGAGGTTTTCCAAATATTTAGAATCCGAATTCTCCCAAACTTTTATTTCAATATCACTTCATTTCCCTCTGTTTTTTCCTTGACATTTATTTCTTCTTTTTCCTTTGGACAAAACATTATCTTCCTTGCTTCCTAGTAGCCCCTGACAAATTAAATTTTAAGCAACCCTTTGAAATATATTTTCAAAATATTAATGTATTTCTACATATTTTTTTTTTTCTATTCAGACTCTGAAAGCAAGCCTAAATTAAAAACACATCATAGCTTCTATCCTCTGTATCAAACTGTGATACTAATCTCTTTCAAATAAACTGTTTCTTACTCAGAGGAAAAGATGGCTGATGAACAGCTTCTGCCTGCTACTAGCACTACACTGTTTGCACATCTTCAGAATGAAAAGGCGAAAGGCTGGATATGAGTCATTCTTAACTCTTTCATTTTCCTTGGATATGGTTAAATCATTATAGAATCTCAAGAAAATACGAATCATGACAACATTTGTCTTCTTTTCCATTCTAACAGAATAAGACTTTTAAAATAATAATTTAACCTTAAATTTGGATACCACAATAGTGGTAGTATAATTAGTTTTTATTTTGCAAAAGATAGCTGTTTTTCCTGGCAAGCAAATATAGACATCTAGAATCATTCCAAAGAAAGAATCATTACTTCATAAAATGGACTTCTAAAAGAAAGGTGTACCTTATACACCTGAATGCTTTTCAAAATGGAGCCAAAACTCTCTCATTAGAAAAAAACCCCAACTCAATACTCAGGGTGCAGGCACTACAAATACAAGACAACAATTCTAGCTCTAATTTATGTATGCATATTTATTTTTTACTCTTTAATTTTACCTAGCCATGTAAAATGACAAGTTTCCTTTTTTTCCTTAGTTTGGGAGATGAATGTCATGATATGAAATCATAACTGCATCTACTTGTATCAAATAAGTAATGAATTTTTGTTGAACTGCAGTACTTGACATTATGAGGTTTACATCTTCAAAAGTATTTCAGACTGCATTTTTCTCTTAATGCCTTGTTGGAAGTCATGCTTATTTCATCAAAAAAGACTCATTCCTTCTGCTTATAACATTCTAAACAAATACTTTTCTCATTTTGTGACATTTCTGAATCATGTAAACACTCTCAGAAATCCAAAATCTCCCTTTGTGTTCTTTTCGCATGGTATCCATCTTTCTCCAATTTACTTTTTTAAATTCTTTAAGACAAATTTCAACTTGTTTACTTATGGCAATAAAACAAACAGTACCAAGGAGAAGATTTTCATAGTACTCATGACAGAAGACATTTCATATTGCTACACCTTCTCTTAGACCAGTTAACTACCCAATTAAAAAATGTGTGAACATGCCATCCTCCAATCCAATGATAGAGAGATAAAGCAGAAATGTGCTAATACACTCAGAGTTATCGTCTACTCATCAGTGCAGGAAATTAAAGATAAAACACTTGATTTCACAGACATTCACATGAATAAGATATTGAATATGGCACAGTCATCAAAAGAAATGCCATATGGAAACCCATATGGAAACCCATATGGCTCCATAGACAAGTACTAACAGATTTAAGATTTACTTTTCTTAAAAAATTAAAAGGAGCAGCATTTTCTCTAGTGAAGAACCACTGCATGGAAAAATGCAAGAGAAAGGCAGTGAAGGTAAGGCAAGGAAATGGGAAAGGAAAAACGAGAAAAGAAAAAAGGTGGATTATGACTTGTCAAAATTTCCACATATAGAAATATATATATTTATATTCTACAGATAATTTACTATAATTCACATATTATTAGTCACTCCTTCAAATCTTCTGACTAAACTCAAAATACTTGAGAAAACAAAGAAAWCCAGACATTATCTAAAACATAAAGAGATAACTACATTACTGATAAATCTTCTAATTTTGTTCGGGGCAGGTTACTGGGAATTTCCATGAAACTGACCACAGTCATCCTGGGCAATTTTTACGGAGAAGAACTGAGACTGTCCGTGAATGGTTGCTGTCTCCTACCTGTAAATTGTTTCTGAATCCCACCACTGTCATCAGCCCAGTAGGATGTACAATTTGTGCTTTCTATGTCCAAGAACCTGTGAAGAATTTGGTATGCTTACATGTCCTGCCTCATCATTTTTTACATATATTAAATTGTGAAATGATAGAAAACTTCATTTGGAAGCGACCATGAGCCACATGATCAAGTTAAGGAAAACTTTTATTTTGAATTAAGTTTCTCTAGGCATTATCCAGCAGAGTTCTGAAAATCTCTGAGCAAGGAATATCAGAATCTCTGGTGAAAAGTTGTCCTGGTGTCTGAGCACCTCGTTTTTGTTTTTTTTTTTTTTATTGTTGCCATTTTCTTAATAGCAAGAGGTAATATTCCTTGATGTAACTTGCATTCATTCTTCTCATCCTTTTGCTGTGCCACACAGAAAAACCTTGTTTGGCCTTCTAAACAGACATTCAATAGTGGAAGACAATGTTAAGATGACCCCTTAGCAACCTGTTCTCTAAACTAAACAAAGCCTGTGCACTCAGCCTATCCTTGTGATACTCTGCAATCTCAGAATCACAGAATCAATTCGTTTGGAAAAGACCTATGAGATCACCAAGTCCAAACTTTGATTGATCACCACCTTGTCAACTAGACCAGGGTACTAAGTGCCATGTCCAGTCCAGTCACTTCACAATCTTGTGGATCTCCAGTGGCCTGCTCCAGTTTGTCAATGTCTTTCTTGTACTGGGCACCCCAAACCAGAAGAAATACCCCATTTTTCAACAACCGTATGATAGTAGTCACTTCTTTTAAACTGCTGGCTGTGCTTTAATGATAAAGCCAAGGAGGAATTTGACCATCAGTGCTGTGTTTGGAGAGAATTGGAGTATATGAGCTCATGAGATCCCTTCTGACCTTATGTATTCTTACATTTTGCAATTTAAAATGTATACCAAATGATAGGAGGAGGCCAAAATCCCGTATCTCACTGAGCTGAGGACAGCAGTTGAATTCAGGACCAAATCACAAATTTGATATGACAGACACCTTCTACTTCTTGGGACAGGCCTGGGGAAAGAGCACATTACTGACATGTCTAAGTCTGCGGACTATTGCCATTATTTAGTTCTCCAAACGATAACAGTATAAACAAAGCAAGGTAATTCTTGTAATATCCTTTTCCAACATCTCTTCTGAGTAACTCAAAAAGGAACATGAAATTGAATGGAAATACAGGGCTGCCACTTCTGAAGTTCATGAGGGCTAAGTTCTTCTAGCAATGATAGTTAATATATTAATATTAATTTTTTACAACTGACTGAGAGTTATATAAAAAGAGTATTACCTGTAAGACATGAGACATCTGTAATATTTGTGCTCTGATTACCCACTATTTACTTTTCAATAGTAATTACTTTTTAACTACCGCTCATGGTTTTTATGCTCTTATTTGCTAAAATATTTTCAGATTATCTTACAGTATTTTTGTAAACTGATGAATGCCCTCAAAAGTACAGTTTTAGATCATAAATGTAGATTTAGTGGCAAGAAATAAAATGCTGCTACTGTTGCCCCTTACCAAGAAATTAACACATACTTATAGAAAAAACATTTAAGAAAAAACATAAGAATTAAGAATTATATTTTTGGTATCATTTTCATTCAGTCTTTTAGTCAATTTTATTACTGTGAGAAATAAAGTCTTGTAATGCCATCACATGAAGAAAATAATTTTTATTCAGCTGGAACTGTGCATTTTCTTCCCTGAATGGTAAGATAATCAAGTAATTTGATACAGAACAGTAAGTCAAGGAGAGGGAAGGGTCCAGAATAGCAATAATTTCAAACACAGTCCTTGTTTTTGTTATTTCAAGAACATATTGAAGACTGAAAAAACCCTTTTTGTTGTAAAGGACTCAATTACTTCATAGTGTTAAACATGGATTTTAATTGTATGTTTTCTTTATTTTATGTTTTACTTTTTCATTCTTACTTTACCTGCAGGGTGTAATACGAGATATTTAGGATGAGGGAAGCTATTAAGAAATGCCGTGAGTATATGGCAAGCCTGTATGGGGAGGAGTGGTGTGTGGGGAAGAGTATTTTGTACACTATAATAATCTACCTAGTAAATTGGAGGAAAAACTACTAGAATTCTAAATTAATCTAGAACTCTGTGGTATCATTGATGATGAATTCATAGGAAATGCATAGATTATTTCCAGGTAAACAATACTAATATGAACTGTGAGCATTTTGTGGAAAATGAATGTTTTAAAAGCAAATGGTGCATGTTATGAGAAGGAAGGCACTTTAGGGACTCATCCTGAAGCCATAAGTCAACAGATTTTGATGTTGTCACCAGTGGGAAAAATTCAGGCCTTTACAGCCTGATCTAAACACCCCTGAACCAAGCGATGAACTTTCCACTGACTTTGATTTACTTATAACATCTAGAAGAAAAAAAGGGGAGACTTTCAAAAGCATGAAGGGCAGTTAGGCACCCAGCTCCCACTGAATACCAATATCATGTATGCTATCTCTAACTTTGGAAATATTCCTTTAAACCAGAATTTTAAATATTTTTATTTTGTTTAGTAAAAATATTCATTATAGGAATGGTTAGGTAACTTTCCAAACCCCTCGGCCACTGTATAACATCTATGTGTGGATACGAATGAAATTTTTTTTTTTTAAATTGGCACAATTCTGAATTATTCTGAGTTCTTGGAAGCCTATAGGCAGCAGTATTGACTTTCTTTTAATGGGAGGAAAAATGGGTTTTGTTTTTATATGAAGTTGCATGTATATGCATATTTGCACTATGTAGGGAAGCTATGTAATTCTGTGAATTTTACCTCCAGGGTCAGGTCTAACATTTTTGTTTGTAGGATTTTACAGTCAGTAAAAGTCACAGAAGCCCCTGAAACCATAACAACCTCTGCATCACACTCATTGCATATTACCTTCAAGTCACAGACTATTATGTTGAAGATAGTCACAGAATGACAGTGTCTATACCTTAGTCCTTAAAAACAAAATGCTTTTTGCCTGGCATTTTCAATTTTTCAGTAATGTTTTCTCTACACGATTTGATTATTCCTTTTTACTATTTTATGGTCTTAAAAAAAATAAACATTTACATCAAAGAAAAATCAGTTCTTAAATGAAATAGAAGGGTTGAAAGAGGTTGAAATAAATTTACAACAAAAAAAGATGATGAAGATTGGGTGCTGAGTATAACTCAGTGKTTTTTTTTGTCATGCCTCTATACTCTTTGGAAGAATTATAAAGCAATTTCTAGGTTTACATCCCCTAGAAGCATGCCTGTATATTTTGTTGTAAATAGAGCTGTGTGTTTCCCATTACACTGAAATTAAACACTCCCTAAAAATTTGTTTTCCATGATCCTAATTACATATATATATATATTTATTTTATTTCTATCCTCTCTAGTTTCAAGAGATATAACCTCAAACACATGAAGACACTGTAAACCAATGACCTGTCTTTTGCCTGAGGCAAGTAGAAAAACAGCATAAAGCCTCTGAGATGTATGAATTGCCCCATTCATCTCACTCTGAATCTCCAAGACTCCTTATATCCAAGGAAGTAGAATTTGCCACTATTTTCCCAAGGATTTTACTGTTTCCAAAGATGTACTTTATTGATACTGCTGTGACATCAGCCATATATACATACATGCATACAATGTATATGTAAAATAAAAATATATCTGAATAGATTTGTTGTTTCCTGTTTTTCTGGTAGCAGGCCATGGATTTTTCTGCTTTCTTGTTTTTTGTGGATAGCAGAAAAATAGAGTGCTACTCAAAGTTAATTGGGGCTTGACCTTCAAAAAAAAATAAGTACAGTGAAAAATTTCTAAACTATTAGAAACAAACAAACAACAAACCAAAGAAAACTGATTTAATTTTTTTTTGTATGAATGTGGGAAAACAGGGCAAATAAGCATGGTATCACAAATTTAATCTTAATTTCCATAAAATAATGATATTGAATATGATTATTATTTTTCTTTGAAATAAGCTTGCAGAACCTTGGAAGATAAGTCAAGATGGACTTAACATTTCCAGTTCTCTATGCTACACATACTTACACTTAATTTCTACACATTTTTAAAATTCCTGTGGTCGAACATCAAAATACTCTAAATTTATGCTAATTAGTATTATAACCTAAGATTTATAGGTGTATGTGCTGTTTGCATCACGGTTAGGCATTTGGACTAAATTCGAAGTAATAATTTGTAGTTACAAAGAAGTTTTCTGGTTTCTATTACAAAAGTCATGTAAGGTCTTGCTGTAAGATCTGTACCCTTTTGTTGTTACAGAGCCCAGTGTTGAAGATGGCCTTACTTCCAGTGCAGAGGTGGGGGAGTTGGCCTCCCAGGTGGGCAAGATGTCATTCCAAATGTATGTAACTCCATGATTTCTTGATTCTGATCATAAGTAATATGGATATTGCAGAAAAATTTTTGTATTTAGTATAACATACTTTTTTGTTTTACACAAAGCTATCAAAGGTACTGGACATTATGAATAATATTCATATTTTTGTGAATTTTTAATGCCAGCTCATACTGCTACTGTGCTTTTTTTCAAATTTTTCTATTTGTCAAATGGATGAGCTAAATGACATTCAGCTATTTACTGTGTGTTGGTCAATTTTATTGCTTCTAGATGGATGCTGGAAAATGAAACAAAAAGTAACAAAGAAATTCTTGAGTGAGTAGTCAATAGTCTTACAGATACTCTTAAGCTTTGAGGGTTTTTATACGGAAATAGGAGTATTTTCTAGTGAAGGGCAGCGCTTGCTGCACATCTTTGCTGGTAGTCTCCTTTGCACTGATGTTCATGTCTGCGTGCTTCTTCAAGCGTTGTCCACATTTGTTCTCTTCTATCCTTGAAGCCAAACGTGGATTTCTGCTCTAGCTGCAAAAAACAGAGTCAGAGTTGAATTCCTAAGATTAAATACAGAAACAAACTTTCACAAAATCTAGATTGCATCTTGGTAGCCTTGCCTCAGAGCAAATGTTGTTATGAAAAGCTATAGTTGCTACACAGATTCAAAACCTCTTCATATGTTACTTGAAAATCTAATTCAGTATATTATTATCCACCCCATAAGGTTTGCCATGTAATTTAATTTCCTTTAGCTTATAGACAGAAAAAAMCCCAACAAACAACAACCAACAGCGGCTATTTTGAGACAGAAACACACTGCATGACTGTGAAGTAGAGGCTGACTGGAGCTGCTAAGCAATTCTTTTAAGGCTTTAATTTATTCTTTTTCCTATCATGTTGAATTAATTAATATTTAACTTTACAGGTATAGTAGCAGTGTATATAGTTCCTAGAGTATATTGGGATGTTTAGATACAAATAAAAGAAAATAAATAAATAGAAAATAACTAGGCAGGAAATCAAGGGCAACCGTAGTGGAATTTTCTTCAAGACAGATGTTTCTGTAATTTAAAAAAAAAGTCACAAAATGTAACTATATTGAACTCTACAAGCGATAAGATGAAGCCTTCTAGACAATAAAAATTATAGGAAAATGAAAAAATAGGAAAAAATTGAGGGAGAAAAGGATATCACTAGGAAAGAAGAGGTGAGCCTTCAAGAACTGAAACTAGGCAGCAAAGACATGGAACATTTGACTTTAATATGATTAGTTAGACAAAATACGACTAATACAAAATTTAAAAATTAAAATCTAGTTTAAAATAGAACTCAATTTCAAAAGCTTCAGTTTGAAGGTGCAGGTATTTACATGTTAACTTGCCTAAATTTCTGTTGTCATTATGCTCAATGAAGACTCACTTCAGGTGAAATGGGTGTGCCACCTATGACACTCCAGTTGTGCTCATTGGATAGGCTTGCTGCAGTACATGACTTAGAGATTCCTATCTGGTTTCCATCAACCACTCACAAGTCTTCTGTAGGTCTTCTGTCATATCTGCAAGTCCCTGAAGATGACTCAGACACCATAAATTACCTGAGATGGCAATTCTTGCCTATGTGAGGTCTATTGTAATTCACTGACTCCATGTGTAAACATATAAACAGTGAGATGAGTAGGTGTGCAAATTTCCTTTATTGTCTTGAATGCAATTACCTGTCCTGGGAATTTTGACATGTAGGAAGGAAAATTTAACTCTCTTAATCTGTAGTTAAATCCAACCAGATTGCTTAAAGTGTAGTTCACACACAGGCAGAAGACAGAAACTGAAGGCTTTTGAACAGTAATGTGGGAAACAGACAAATATAAGCATGCCAATTCACTTTAGCTAGCTTTTAATTACATTAATATTTCAGCATAATGAAGAATATGTGAAAGCTAAGTTTTTGACACATATCTCCTGGATTTTCCGTGATGTTAACACTGTAAAGAAAGGAATGATGAAGCAGATTATTTTTGAACAGTTTTCTCAACATACAAACAGTATGTTATAGTTCAATCAGACTCATAAAGTGAAAAAGTGTAACTGCTTTTCATGATAGTAACCACTGGAATACATTAAGAGGAAGAATAGTGATTTTAGTGCAGTGGGTGTTCCTCTTATAGGATTCCAGCTGCTGTGAAAGCTTAAGCCAGAAAAGCTATCCTGAAACTGGATTGCTTGATGACAGTCTGTCAGAATGTATTAAGGTTCTTAAGATAACAATAAATGCTATGTGATAGGTAAAATTGCCTTGTGTTTGTAACTTACTGTGTCGTTTTGAATGTTGTGATAGGAGATGCCTAATATCACCGTGATGTGCTTGATTCTGAAAACTGACTTATTAATTGCATTACTGACATTCTGTATCATGGGCAAGCTAGTTTTTTTCTCTTAGTTTTCCGGTTCTGCCTTAGCAAAAAGGTGTTATCCTCATTCTTCTTGGATTAGCTGAACATTAGTCAAAAGTAATATAAACTCTCAGTTATTTTCAGAGCCAATTACAAGATTAGCGTCACAATAAGTACCAAGTAAACACCTACACCTTTTGTTTTCATTTCTGCTCAAATATTTTCCCCACACCATTTCAGTTTTCCAGAATTTACTTGAATGCAAACATATTGCTAAAAAATAAATATTATTACTCTTGCCCATGATAAGAAATATATAATATCAGGAAAATCTGTTCTCTTACAAGAAAACTTCACTTGTCTAAAAGGTATATTTGGAAATTTGTCAGGTTGAAGAGTCTGCCACCAGGGCAACCTCAATTAAAGCCAACTGAGGGGGAAAATTAAGCAGTGAAGACTGCTTAACTGATACTTGTAGAACTTCAAGTTAAAATCAGAAATAGCAAGGGACGGTGACTTTAAGGGTAATTTTATGAGTGTTTTATTACTCCATCCACCACATATTCCACTTGTCTGCACAATTCTCTCAGAATTCTGGTTTAGATAGATAGTATTCTTTGTTTCGAGTAAAGTTCCCTTGATGTCTTTTAGGTATGCGTTCTTCCTTAATTTCTTGTTTAGCTCCATGAGTACTACTAACATTTTTTTTACAACAGTAAATTGTGTCAGTCTGAAGAGTTGTCCCTCAGAGTATAAGTTGAATCTAGAGCACAGTTTAACTATATAAGTAAATGACAGAGTGCTAGGGGGAAAATTGTTGAATTAAACATTATTAATCTGTTAACTGACTCCCTGGCTCTATTACAGGTGTCTCTATTTTCTTCTAAGAAAGACTGCTGCTGCCTCTGAGTATCATGGTGCAAGATATTCTGGGTATCCCTTGATCACAAGGCAAAGTTTTTTACAAAGTCCATTTTTTCTTTTCAGTCTAGCTAGTCAGGCTTGCCCTACAGTCAGGAAATACAGACAGGAGTATGAGAGAGCAGATATGAGAGTTAAGTAATTTCTGCAGCTGGAGAATTCTTTTTTTCTCCTGGGGGAACCTAAAGGAAGAGATTTAAATTCTTAAACAACTCATTTATGCACTTGAAATAAGGTGGAATGAGTATGGACTATCTTGAGTCCATCTGATGACTAATCAGCTCCTTGTCTTGAGTTTATTCAAGCTCTTCTTAGAAACATTAACTCTTAACATTGACACTGGTAAAGAATTTCTAAGCTCACACTCCATGAAGTTTTGGGGTTTGGTTTTGTTTTCTCCTGTTTTGTGTTGTTGGGGGAGGGTCGGTAGGTTTGTTGTTGCTTTGTTTTTGTGGTTGCTTTTGTTCTTGCTTTGGTTTGGGTTTCAAGATACCCAGAATACTGGGTGTGATGGCTAGCATTTTAGCCTGAGATTTACATCAAGAAACTAACAGTTGAATGTCACTTAGTGCTTGTATGTCCATCCATAAAATACCTATTAGAACTGGCATCATCATATTAATCCTTTCCTTTTACTAAGAGAAAAATGACAATGTGGTCACTGTAGATAACTAAGCAGCTTTATGGGCCTTTAGCTGCTTACATTTATTTTCCTGAAGGATTGTTCTTCCATTGTGACCTGCCTCACTTTATCGCTCCCTTCCTGCCTTCTTCCTTTCCTGCCTTCTTATCCCTCTGCCCACCTTTCTATGATAGCATTCCATTTTCAGGTTTAAAAACACTTAATATTATTTATGATGGCATGTAGTCTAGTTCCTCAGTAAGAAGAGACTAACATTTGAATATAATATACTTTTGGTAGGAGTTAAAGCAACTTACATAAGTAACTGCATTGTCCTCAGTAGATGTTCCCTTTCAATGAAAAGCAAGAAAAGCTCGGTGCACTCAGAATGAAAATTATATCTTTACTACTTATAAAACTGCGTTGTTCTTTGTCTTTTGGTTTTTCGTTGGGTCTGTGTCTTGCAATATCCTCATAGGCAAACTCAGGAAGTGTGAACACTGAGGTGGATTGAGAACTGACTGAACAGCATCAATGTCTATAAATATCTAAAGAGTGGGTGTTAAGAGTGAAGCCAGGCTTTGCTCGGTGATGCCAAGCAATAGGACAAGAAGCAACAGGCAGAAACTGTTGTACAGAAAGTTCTGCATGAATATGAGGAAGAACTCAGTGACTGAGCACTGGAACAGATTGCCCAGAGAGGTTGTGGAGTCTCCCTCAGTGGTGATACTCAAGAACCGCCTGGATGCAATCCTGTGCAATGTGCTCCAGGATAACCTTGTTTGGGCAGAGAGATTGGACCAGATGACCCACTGTGGTCCCTTCCAACCTTACCCATTCTGTGATTCTGTGATTCTCTGCTTTGGGTTTTCTTTCCTTTCTTTCTCAAGTGTCCTTTCCCTTCCAGTAGTGATAAATAGAAAAACAGTCTGCACTTCTACCAAAAAAAAAAAGGCTGCTTATTCGTGATAGTAGACAATGGAAAAAGAAAATCCCCAGCTAACATTTATTGCATTTCCCTTTTTATTTACGTTTTCTATTTTTCTCCAGGTTTTTAAAATAATTTTTGAAACTCTTTGTATGTGACAAGCACTGGTATACAATGTCTATCAAGCAGCAAGTATCAATTTATGCTGGTTTACTTTAACTTAAATTGATGTAAGAAATACATCACCAAAAAAACCCCTAGCACTTAGGTATCAATGTTTACATGACATCACACATTTTTATATTAGTGTATCCACCTAACACAAGAATCTCAATGCACCCTTTTCTTTTTGAAATGGAAATGCTTTAGGCAAATAACAAAAAATGTTATTGGTAAAAGTATCACAATCACTATTATGTTTTTGGAATTTGGCTTTTAATACATGAAATTTGTCCATGTAGCTTGAATTTTAGTCCAAAGGAAGAATCTGTAATTGTTTTCTGAATTGAAGCTGTTATCATTGTTCTCAGTTTTGGTGACAGCTTTGCCTCAATCACTTTTCGGGGCTGAGGGGTGAGCATCACCAACCAGCGATCAGCTCCTTGTTATGGTTTTAGCAAGTTATGAAAAACTGGGTTTTTAAGAACAGAGGAAAAAATGGTGCCCAAACTACCACACTCCTACATGCACAAGAATTCATGGTGCATAAATTGTTGTGTCCAGCAGCAGTGGAAATACTTGCTGTCTGCTTGGGTTAAGGGATTTTTTTGCAAACACGACAGCGACTACCTCCATTTACTACAATCAAATGTTCCAATCTTGCCCTAATAAAACTCATGATTTAGACCAAAAAGCATATTTAAAATTCAAATACATACAATTACAATTAGACTGTTAATAATGTTGGAAGCTCTTTCACAATTTCAAGCTGTAGCTCAAATAATAATAGCCCATAAATGTAATTATAGAGACTTCTGGCCCAGAGATTTGAGTAAAACTACTGCAGGGATAGCCAATGGACTTTTTCATTCTCCATATGTGTCTGAGGAGATTTTGTGATGCATACCTAAGACTTCCACACATAGACAAGCATGTTGTTGCTCGATTTTGTGAAATTGTATCCAGTAGTTCTTATACATGAAAACATATTATTGAATGGTAGAGGTTATGTGCAACTCACATGTTCCAGGCTTTATGGAATCAGACATGTATGTTTTTAGCTTCTTAGAAGAGAAAAGAAAGGAGCTATCTGGTTTGTCTAAGAAAAACAGAAAAATATAGTCTGATCTGTGTTAAATTAGTTGTACTCATTACTATGAGTCAGAAAAAAGTATTTAAAAGCACATACTTCAAGAGAGCTGCTGACCTCTTCCACATGAGTCATTGCAGGAAAACCAGAAGCAAGCATCTGGGATTCCAATTATCCAGGGAATTTGAAAGGTACATGAGAGGCTTTTTAGTTTCTCTAAGTTAGCTGAAATATAAATAATTTCTGTACTTATGTAAGGTGAAGTATGGTGTAACTAAAAGGGGAAAGTATGGGTGATGAGACATAACTGAGGCCTCTATGTAAGGAACTCAGCACTAATTTCCTGAGCAAGCTTAGACTGTCGCTTTGAAAGAGGAAAGTATTTACTAGGGTTGGGTTTTTTGGAGGGCTTTTTTTGGTTGCTGTTCTGTTATTTTAAGCAAAATATCATATAACTTGGATGTTTGCCTAAATTTTGTCAATAAACCATGATGTGCATACAGCAGCATTTGCAAACATTGCAGTAAATTATTTTTTTCTTTGTTGTTATTGTATTCCTTTTTTTGAGAAAACTGGGAGCTGAATCTCTGAGTCATTTTGTGTCTGCTACATGTTCTTCTCATAGTTAAAAAAGAAAAGGACAGAGATAAATAGCATTCAAAAACAGAGATTCTAAACTTTTCTCTGAAACACCCTTCAAGCACATTATGTCAGCACCTTATGCCCATCAAATTTCTCAAACGTCTGCATTGCATAGGCTTAAATAATAGACTAAGTAATAATTTGCCAAATAAACTCCTTCCTCTAATGAACATGTTAAATATGCCCACAATTAATTAACTACAACTGCTTTTGATCCCACAGTTCAGCCATTTTCCCTGTACACTGAACAGGAGTAACTAAAGCTGTACGCCCAAACTGTCTGATTTCCTTGAGCTCTTAGTCTTTTTAGTGTGCTAATTTTTATGTATCCCCTTTTTATGGTGATTGCTGATACTGTTATAATGACTCAATATATGGCTAATATTTTTATCCTGGCAAGAATAAAAGAAAAGAAATTTTAGCATTCTTTTTTTTTTTCTCTCCCCTTTTTCTTTTACTTTGCATTATGCAGGAAGTTGGCATCACATTAACCTCAATCATCACCTGCTACATAATCATGTGTAATAAAACAAGATCATTTGCACTAAATTAAAGAATTACAAGAAATTCCAGCCCAGCCAAATCTGAAGAGATATGAAACCCGAATATCCTAATGGCTCCCAGAAACTTGTGCTGACGGTGCCTCAACCCATAGCTTAGCAGGGTCTTCAAAATTTGAAATGTAACCACAATTAGACACAGTCATCAGAATAAAAGAGTTCTGAATAGTGAATTCTCTTCAGTCCATTAAATAAAAAGAATGGTAAGAACATTTTCATGTCCAAGCAACCATTTTAATCTTCGTCTTACAAGATGCATGGCATTAGGTAAATCTCTCACTCCGTTGTTTGTTTCCTCCACTTATTTGTTTTGGAACCGTTTTAAGCAAGACCTTGATTTCACAAACACTACGATTATTAGGAAAATAGATTCCTAAAATGTTGACCTCTAGATATTACAGAAATGTTATTACTACTCTTACTCAAAATTATACCCACCCTGGCAAATTGTAAATAGTTGTACCAAGTTGCCCAAAAATGAGCATAAAATACAGTGTGATAATATTACAGGCCTTAGCATTGACAGATTAGGAAGAAATATAGGCTGTAACCAAGTAAGAAGTGCAGTCACAAGACAGACAATGCTGTAGTGAATAAAAGCTGTATGAATTTTTGGTGATTGCACTCCATGAAATGTATATGAGGAAATAATATGTAGTAGTTGTTAAAATTAAACAAAAAAAACCCTACAAAAACTAAGTAAAGACATACCTTGTGAACTTTCCCATTTGATGGAAGTATTTGGCTGAAAATGCAAGAATGACCTGATGTATGAACATCAAGAACTGCAGAAACAGTGAAGCATTGTAAATATAAACACTATTTCTAGCTTCAAGTATGGTACAAGATTTTTTTCTCACTACAGGGATCCAACACCATTCAGTACAGTAGAAATTAATTCCATTGTCACATTGACAGTCTTTCTATAAAGTGTTTTGGACAGGTACCTCTAAAACGTACGGAAAGAATAAACACATTCACATCAAGATTTCTAATTAAGTCTGTACCCTCCCTCACAAAATGCTGAATAGAGACATAGAGAACATTGCAACAATAATAATTACAGTTATTCCAAATGTATGTCTAAATAAAACTGTGCCCCACCTCAAAAAAATTATATATCTTTGCAGTAATTAATCCAGCAAATACATGTGATGACGCTCGTTAACGCTACATAAAACTCATAAAGGAGAGAACTCCTGCATAAGGATTTAATATCTTCTATGAATCCTGAGCAGTCTAATTTCCTATGGGCAAATAGAATGTGGGATTCCTAACAGGCTTTACCTACATGTATTTGTGAAGTCCAACTCAAAATTCACTTTATTTAATTGGAATTCGGTGCTATCATTAAACTTTAATGGTTTATGACCCTTTATTTTGAAACTTTTTTGGTGGTGGTGGTGGTTTTTTTGTTCATAAGTCCAAATTTTCCTTATTGACTATGCATCTGAGTGATTCATTAATATGTGCTAGACATGGGTATTGAACAGTCAGCTTGACAATAAGTTGCTTCTCAATGCTTTCTTTCACCTCTTTTCTCTCAAGTTATATCTGTTTAACTTTTTTTTTCAAGATAAATGGTTTCTGGAAAGTTTGAATTATACTTTTTTATTATGTCAAAATATTAAAAAATATATTAAATTCTCTTAGAAAATATTAAATGGTATTCATAGCCATTCTATTCAAGAAAACAAACCTTAAATATTGTTTTGATTCCCTCTGAATCTTACAGACTCATCAAGAAAAGTTCAGTTTCATCCACCCACCAGCTTTCTCCAGACAGTAGCGAAATTTTTTATTAGTTTAGAGATTAGTACCTATCCTAATCTCCCTAACAAAATACTCCATGGCTTCAGTCACCTTAGCAGGTCAAAGTTAACTTTCAATTCAACTAGGAGAATACCAATTCACTTCAGATCTGAAAGGCCAGTATCAGCTACACAGCACCTTTTTAACAGGATGGTACTGTTTGGTCAGAACAATAACAGTTCAAAGAAACACTCTTTTCAAAACAAGTATACTCTTGCAAAACATACTGATTTCCTAGGAAGAAAATTCTGGAGGCTTCTCTCCTATTTTAGAGATTTGTATTACATTGCTCCTAATTTATTTCTTAAAAAGAACTGGAAAATATTGTGTAGTGGAAGTACAGCTGACGCAGATGGACACATACATACTTTTACAACATCATGGCCAGGCTTGGGGATATTTCTAAATCATAGTCTTCATTTCTCCCACTTTCAGGACTCCAGTCCACACTATTTTCATGCTCTTCTTTGCAGTTTCTAACATTTACCTAGAAGTGTTGCAGCATGGAAACACTGGTGGGCATCAAAATACATTTTGATCACATTAATTTCTGTCAGCTTCCAGTTTTGTACAATTGCTGACTTCCAGTGGAACTGTTCTAATCATTCCCACTTTCCATGGTACTGATGTTACAGTCTCTGGATAGTTCATGTTTCCAAGMTTAGCACCTTTTGCAAATTCACCAGTCCTTTATTCTGGACTTCAATCTTTTTTTTTTTTATTTTGATTTTTACCTGTGCTCCTTTCCTGTCAACTGCAGCAAGTTACTGTCCATCCAAATTTCAATTCATATTGGCCTAAGCGTCCAGAAACTTCTAGGAACAAAAGCCAAAGTTGAAACATTATTGGATAGGGTAGGTAAAGGTAGTTGTTTTGGCAGTTCTCTGCTGCTGCCTAAATTCACATTTGCTTTACTTTTTTATTTTCCTCGTGGTTACATAAAAATGTTACTACAGTGGAACATGAAAGTACCCCTGAAAAGGAAATTAAGAGTTTCACTTACTGCATTGGAAGCTTACACTAAGTAATTTCAGCTGCCTGTGTGATTAGATGGTGTGAGGCAGGGGTTTGAGTAACAAATTGATCAGCACTGCACCTAACATCATTAAAAAAAGAACATGATTAATCATCGTGAGAGTGTACAGTATAATCATTAACATACAGTGTGGTTTTGGGGGGAAATTTATAAAAAGAAATGTGAACTAAGATGTTAGTTTAGGGCATGTACGTTAGCATGGTAGCTTTACCTGCTCTTAAAAAATCCACTATATAATTAATCTATATTTTTATAAATGTGAAATTGTTCAAGGGAAAATAAGTCCAGAAATGGTGGAGAAAGACAAAGTAACGGAGCTTTAAGTCTGGTTGAGAGAACTCAGGTGAATAGCCTTGAATGAATGTTCTTTTTCAGTTAGTTCTTAAAACAAGAACCTACATATTCAAGATCAACAAAGCAGAGTGGAGGTGTGATAAGACAAAACTATTTTCTAATGTCTCATCTTTTGAATTGCATCAGTTATTTGCATTAGGTTCTTCCAGTTTAAATATGTATTTACTGGACCCTTGAACATATCTATGAAAAGAATAAATAGATAATAAATTGAATTAACACTTACCGGGTAATTTAACATTTCAAGTAACCAAGCTCTGCCAAAGCAGCATTCACTAATACTGCCTTTGCAGTCTGCTCTTATTAAAAATCCAGAAGATCTTATTATTTACACAGCAAAAATTAATGGCTGACATAAATAACCTGATGTGAGGTAGTGACCTAGACAACAAGGTAGAGGGGTTTTCTTTTTTCCATATGAAGCCAAGCATTTGTCTCTCTAAGTATGGCTAGGTGGAATTGAATAATTGTCCAGAAAAAGGCACAAAGATGAAATTTATCAGTTGATTACATTTGTTCTAGATACAATATATTGCAGTTTCTTAAAATATATAAATACTCAGAAATACATATTTCATCTCTTCCTTTGTATTTGTATTTAATGAGTTTTGTATTCAATGAGTTAATGAAATAGCTGAAGCAACACAATCAGGATCAGAAGTCCAGGATTTCTTTTTCTCACAAGACTAGTCCTATGTGGTATGCCACATATCTTTTTACTTGCTTTATCTGTGGCCTTACAATATTTGTATTGCTGCCTATACCACTCCTGCAGTTCAAATAGAGATAAACCAGTGTTCACTGTTTGAACTCCTCCAAGCAGGTGATGAACTCTCCCTTGCAGTGAGCTAGCCCAAATTGTGATTAAAGCACAATAAATATATGCACTTAAGCAGCGATCTCTCCTACTCATCTCTGAATTGTACTAGAAAGCTACTTCAGAACTCCATTTATGTACTATAAACATTGGACAGAGTATCACCTTAACAGCATAAAGAGTACTGTACTTCAAAATGTATACTCTGATAACTGTTAGGTGACACGGGATGAAACGATGCTTGATTACATGGGTGGTCTGAGTAAGTCTCATATTAATTGCTCATCTAGCAATGCATAGTCACCGTTAATTTAGTATTTCAAACTTTCTGGGACAAATTTCTGCATTTATACACCTTCTGGCAAAATACAGTCACATTGTCAAAACATCACATTTCTCTTAGTGAGTACCATGGAAAGACTGTGTAGGGTTATTTGACAAATTAAAGAGTCCTGGTCCAACCAAACCCCACATGATCTAGAAATCCATGAAGAGCTTGTTCAGATCCTTATGTCCTAGTGGGAGACATTGAAGATATGTGAAGACAATTCAAAATAAGGTAATTCAGAATCTAAATGAGACCTTTTTATCTTGTGCCAAAACTCCACACAGAAGCATTAAAAAATATTGGTGTTTGAGTTCATGTTCATTCATGATCCAGGATTGAAATGAACAGTCTTCTATTCAAGAACAACATTGGGCGTCCTTACTTGTTCTTTTGTGTGGCTTATCTCATTATAAGACAGCTGAGGTTATAGTATGAAATATCCCTTTCACTTCAAAATTGTGTGCACTGCATAGCGCACTCAGTGAAGCTTGGTCAGTGACGTCAGGTGTTATCTTCATTGCCTGCAGTAATATAGGCTTTGACTGGTGACCTACTGCCATATATCAGAGTGGCTGTAATAGTAACAGTGAAGAACACAGAAACAGCATTTTTATTTTGCCCACAGCAGGATCAGTCTGCTGCAGTCAAGAGTCTTCAGTAAGCAGAAGAGACATCCACATGGATACATAGAGAAAAATCCATATAGTAATATCATGTTTACATAACTTATATATTTAATTTATTATAAACTTCAGATATAGAAAACCTTGTTAAATAATGATCTGGTATATCTTAAATGTTGTCTAAATTTTAATTCCCTATCATCCAATATTATTGGTCTCCATGCGGTCTGTGTTTTCACATTAAAAAAATCTCCAAACTCTAAACTGAAGCAGCCCTCCATTGTTCAAAAATCCTTTCTGGATTGTCCTCTTGGCAGACTTCCATATAAAATTTATGAAAAAAATTATTTCTCTTGGAGTTTCTTGTGTAACCTTTGGGAACAACACTTTAATTGCACAAAAAGTAGAAATGGATGTATTGGTTCTTGATGCAAGTTTTTCTGTAGTTTCATCTCACTCCTGTTGTCTTCTTTTTATGAATATGTAGTGCTTCTGTTTATGACGCTCTAAACTGTAGTGAATGAACTCTCAGTTCTCTAAAGACCAAATGTGAACATTCTACCTTAAATTACTTGTGTGTACTATAATATTCAGGCCAATACATCTAAGCTTCTTTCAGCATGGACAAATCAGACATACAAAACAGATTTTTYTTTAATTAAGAAAACAAAATATTTAGTTGTGTTTTTCCATGTGACATGTATAAAATTCAGCCCAGGAGACAGGAGTATTGGACAGCAATGACACACAGGTTGGAAAGCACCTCTGGAAGTTGTCTACTCCAAGCTGTCTGCTTAAAGCAAGGCTAAGCAGAGCAGGTTCCTCAAGACTATCTCCAGTCAGATTTTGAATTTTTCCAGGGATCAACACTCCCCAAGTTCCCTGGCTATTCTGGTGTTGGACACTCAGAGTGTTTTTCTTTCTAAAAATAAATTTTTCTTTTTTTAATTTGTGTCCATTGCCTGTCATCACTGTGTGTAAATGATAAGAAGATCTTCTTTCAAGTCTCCCCTCAGGTGTTCATCCTTTTTTAATATGATTCCCCTAAGGCTTCTCATCTTCATACTGAACACCCCCAGATCTCTCAGCCTCTCCTTATGACAAATCTCTTATTTACCTATGTGGCCCTGAAAACAATCTTTGCATCAGCCCTTTGCTGCCTTTTTTGTGCTGTTGACCCCAGCACTCCAGATTGTTGTTCTTGGGTTCGAATAAACACACGGAGACAGCTGTCAGGGTTCACTCACAGGCAGAGGCCAAAAGGGAGGAAGAAGAGAGAGCCGGCCTCTGCCCGCATTTTATTTATATGTTTTCAAAACCCACCGTGGATTGGAGGATGGGAATACCACCTCCTGCTGTCCACTGGTCAGCAATGTTGTCTATCACATAGGTTAGGAATTCATAACAATCTTTGCCGTTAGGTCAACAATTCGTGTTTAGACAAAAGTGCGTGAGAAACTATTTCACTGAACCAAAAACACTGCACATCTGAAGAACTGCAAAATGCACGGCCACACCATATGTGTCTCACCAGTGCTGAGAAGGGAAGGTTCACCTCACCTGACCTGCCAGGCATTAGCTTTTTAATGCAATCTAGGTTGTTGTTGGTCTTCTCTGTTGCAAGGGTGCATTGCTGTGCCATGGTCAGACAACTGTTGTCTGTTCTGAGGTCTTTTTCTGCAAGTTCCTTTCCAGCTGGTCAGACCCAAAACTGTACAGTTCCATGGAGTTATTCCTCCCCGGATGAGGGAGTTGGCGCTTCTCTGTTTAGAATAGCATATGATCCCTGTTGGACTATTTCTCCAATCTTTCCGTTTCTCTGAATGGCAGCACAACCATCTGGTATATCAACCACTCCTCTGGGGTTTGGATTACATGAAAACRCAATGGCAGTACACTCTAACCCATTATCCTTCTCATTAATGAAGATGTTAAACAGTACTGGGCTCCTGTATTGATGCCTAGGCCTACAATTAGACTTCCTGCCACTGATCGCCACGTCCTGAGCCTGGCCATTCAGCCAGTTTTCAACCCACCTCACTATCTGTTTATCCAGCAACAGCTTGTCATGAGGATCTTATGGGAGGCAGTGTCAGTCTTTTAAAAATGATTTTTATTGTGTTTAAGTAAAATTTCCTCCAGAAACTATGTTATTTTGTATTCTCTCTGGTATATCAAGTGGCCTGTGGGCAATGCATTGATTAGCTATTCATCATATGTACAGATCATAAAGCCTGATTAGTCTAACTCTATGCTGAATATCAGCATTAGAAATGAGTTATGATTGTGATTGCTATTGAGGAGAAAGCGTAGTCTCTTGATTGACAAGCTCTGTTCGTAGATTTGCTTGTTTTTTAGACATATTACAGATATAATAATCCCAGAAAATATCTGCTGTGAATGTTTTATTATCTGTAAAGAGAGTTACAATGATAAAAAGCAGGTGGAATTTTTAAAATCCTCTAACAATTACACAGATGGTTAGGTATCCCTTTTTTAACCTTATCATATCTCTTTTCACTCTATCTGAATTATCATATAAAATCCTTGGTGATGTTATGTCTCTTCTGGTGATGTTCATTAAATTAAAGGACTCTAACACTGGGAAAATGTACTGTAGTTTTAATATGGCATTTCAGTTATTTGATGAATTCTTAACAATGGCACTTTGAGTAGATATGGGCAGATTTGGAAATCTTCAGCTGGCTGCATACAACACATCCAAAGCTTTCCTTGGTAAAGAAGACAGAGTTTGTTTTCCAGTAACATCTATCATGTATCATTAGGTCGCCATAAGACCAAATTATACCCTGGAAACCTACTGGAAACAGTAGCAAGATTAATCTCCGAAAGTACATTAACAATTACCTAATAATAATAATAATACAACCACAACTAGAATGAAACAATTAGTTCAATTTTTATAGTCTTCATCTCCACTGGAGATGAAGACTAACATAAAACACACTAGTTATTCTTCCAGGGAGAAGTACCCTTGAAGCAACACTTTTTTTTGCAAAGTTGGATCAAAATAGCTAACAATCATTATTCATCATGGTGCACCCACATTGAAAAGTATCTATTCTGGAGAAAGAGATGTTTCAGATTTTCTTGCTTTCCACCTTTTTTCGGACTACGTATAATGCATAACAATACTTATCTTCTAAACACAAGCTACTTCTCTAGCCCTTGTATTGTAATTGTAATTGTAATTGTAATTGTAATTGTAATTGTAATTGTAATTGTAATAAGAGAGATTAATCTCTCTGCATTCCTTCCATTGCAGAAGTTGTAGTCCTTAGGTTTTTCTCAAAGCTTTGAACCTCTGAATAGAAGGTGCTTTAACATCAGGAAATTGCCCCACCCCACCCCAAAACTGGTATTCCTGATAAAACGTACGTAAAACCCAGTACACGAGAAGACATCGGCATGTTAAGTTACCCATTCTCAATTCTGAAGTATAGTCAGTGGAATTAGTTGTTTTGGGTCTGGACTTACATATACAGTCTAATGAAAACTACGTGGTCAGTTACGGGAAGTTTTCATAGTTTGATAYACAGTTCTGTACATGATAAAAACTATGTGATGCCTGTGCAAAGTATAGCACAAAATATGTGATGCTTATGCATTATTTCATCTCTAGGTTGCATTCAAACTCATCAAAAAGTGGCCATTTGTGCCAAAAGCACAATTTTGCTTTAATTTTCAAAGCCATTAATAGCGTCTTTTGATGGTGTATTGGAAACCCTTCAGCAGATGATCCTCCATGATGTTTTCTTTTATGTGGGTTCCTGGAAATCTCAACGAATTTTAATCACTTGATATACAGTATAGAAATGGTTTATTAAAAGAAGATGTGATTATATATATATAAATATATGTATGTGTTATTATTATAATTTGCAATAATTTGTCTTTAAAATCTATCTAATGAAGGCAATATAACTAGTATGCCATTTCCTTTGTTCTTTTCAGCTGATATAAAGTTGTGGGGAAATGAAAGTAGTAGCTGTTCAATGACCCTCTATGTTTAAGATTAGTGGTCACATGGAATTAAAGTTACACTTAAATCTTGAATATCAAAATAGGAAAAACATGGAGCAGTGAGTATCAGATATCAAATTTTACAAACAAAGGAGCCACAATGTAAAAAAGAATTTTTCCTCTTCACTATTTTCTTCAGGCATGTGGAGGATTCAACGTGAACCTGTTACTGAATGACAAACAGAAGATGAATCCATCCAATCCCCAAGCCACCGTAGTCATATGCCAAGTGTCACTTTTTTGAGGATAAGGACAGAAGTCTCAAAGCAAGATGCTGACAAAGAGAAACGTTGTACAAAGGATCGAACATGTTAATATTCCCCTAAGCGGAAACATTAYACAGGCCAAAAGAAAAACCATGACATTGCCCACTCCTGGGGCAGCCCTCTGAACCCTTTCTGACTCTCTCAGAAATCCTGATCAGAATAAAATAGAAGCAAATTTTGTTACCTCATCAAAATTAAATCCACCACATGAACAAATCATCCTTTTATTTTTTTCACCTCTGATAAGCAGAATGTCATGGGTTGTTAGTTGGTATATGTGATACATTAGGAAATTCAAGTGGAATTTGAGCAACAATATAATATGTGTGCCAATGCCTAAAAGGACCTTAACAACTGAATTGAGTAAAGTAAGCAAAAGTATAAGTGAAATATGCATGGTACCACATATTTAATTCACTAAAGTAAAAATGTACAAGTGAAGCTTCCTGTTGCACATTGTAGGTAATTTCTACAGGCTATCACGTGATCAGTTTTACACATATAAGTAACAGAAAAGGTAATGATAGCAGTCTACATGGGAGCCTTCTTTGGTGTCTTAGATCTTGGAGGATCAACTCCAAGCAGCCTAGCAGATAACATTTTCTAACAAAATGAAACAAAGCAAAACAAAACAAAATATCAGTGTTTTGTCAAAACCACCATACATCGCTCCCTGTTAGATGGAACTKCATTTGCAGAGTCAGCAGTACAGAGGGCATATAATAAGAAGAAATCAGCAGCCAACAGTTTACTCATTTCCATTCTGAGGATGTTATATTGTTCTCCGTTCTGGACATTTTCTTTTCAGTATGTCTTATGAATGAAGTCCTTAGCCTTTCCTTGGACTGAAATATTGAAGGAAGGGCAGAACCAAAATATTCTAGTAAAAGTTATAGGGATATCAGCAAGTAGTAAAGCATAAGAAGAGCAGATTTATCTGAATGGATTAAATCTGCGTTTTCCAGAATGAGAACTTATGTAGAAGAAGTGGATATGATCAGGAGATTTACTGCAGAAGTATGCCTCTGATCCAAAGTCAAATACCGATGTAGATGTACGGACAGGCAATTTCTTCTTTAGTTGTACTGACAGATTCAAGTAGCTGTCAAAATATGAGTTATACACACGATATGTTGGAGGAGCGTTCTCACAATATAAAGTGAGGAACCSTATTCAGTCATTTGTTTTTCTTTTCTTTTATTTTTTAATAAATAAGATGCTTTTATGAGCTGYCACTCAAGCAATTCTTTTGTGTGTGTGTGCATTATGAATATTTTGTTGGGTTTAGATAGAATTATTTTTCACAGAAGAGATACATATAATTTAATACAAAAACTATCTACCATGATGTGCTAGTACAAGCTTGGCAAAAAGCTAAATGCCCACCCAGTTGATCATTTGCTCCCCCACACCGTCAGGGACATGGGGAGGAAAAATAGGAAGAACAGGGGCAAGGATGGCCAAGTGTCAAGACAGACAGGGAAATAGCTTATTTATAAGTGTGAGAAGGAGAAACTTGAGGAAAATTAATTTATTTCCAAGTAAAATAAATATTTAATTATGAATTTGTGTAGTGGGAAACCAAAAGTCAAACAGTAAAAAATATCTTTCCTTCTTTTCTTTCCCAGGCTCAACTTCACTCCTTTGCCTCAGACTCCTCACCCCAAATGCTGCAGGAAGATGAGGTGGTGGGGGATTACAATCAGTATGGGGAGGTTTCTTTTTGCTGCTGCTTCCTCATATTCCTTTCCATTTCTCCACTGTGGCCTCTTGAACGGGATGCAGGGAATATCTTCTCTGACACCTGGTGCATCTCCTGCYCCAGGAACAACCTATGTCCAGCACAGGGCAGCCCTGACCTCTTCTAACAGAGGCCACCTCTGCAGGTCCCCACTACCACTACCTGGGCATGTCAACCCAATGCACATGAATATTCTCTTTTCCATAACCTCTAAAAGGTAGAGGTTAGAGAACTAGCATCACTTTCTCTCCACCCTTTTTGAGTACTCTCAAAAAAGAAGTATCATATAAAAATAAAGGAGAAGTAATGCTTACGCTTTAATCCACGCTAGTCCGGAATAAACTGCAACTCAACACAGAGGTTTGGGCAGTAATTTTAAAAAAGTGTATATATAATTGGAGGAAGTTCAGAGGAGACACAAAGAAACAATAAAAGGTTTGAAAAAAAAGAAGACATTTGGGAAAAGGCTAAGTGAACTGGGCATGTTCGTTCTATAGACAAAGAAGACAGAAAAGGCGTATTATTGTCCTTGAATCCAAAAAGCTATAGTTTAAGGAAGACAGGGACCAATTACTCCCCTTAGACAGTCAGAACAGAAAGAGGAATAATGGGCTTCAGTAGCAGAAGAGAATTTTGGATTAAATACTAAGAATATATTTTAAAAGCTATGATAATAGTCCAGGAAAAGCCTGAGTTGCAAAGGGTGAATTGTAATTGGCCATGGTAGAGATATTCAAGGTTAGGGTTTGACACTCATTCATAAGAAATGTTTTAGCRGTCCTGAAATCAAATTTGTTGAACTGACCAAGTAGTCTTGACCAAATGAACCTTCTAGCCCAAATAATTACTCTATGTGTTTCCATGCCTTGTGAAAGGAAAGCTTTTGTCAGTTCCTAAAAACAGCCTTTATTTTTGCAAAGCAGAGTGTGCTGTGTCTGCACACTGGGGGAGGGAGTTGGAAACAGGAGGTGGTGCAGTCCTAATATGTGTGTTTACTTTCATGAAGTGGTTGCCTTAATGCACATTCTAGGCAAGTGTGTTTGTTAAATTCTTTCCTTATTTGTTATTAATTAATGATGTGCGTAGGGTTACAGACAAAGTGGTGAATAAAGCTGTCTATTTAACTACAGGATGGGAACAGCAAGAACTGTCAGCTTTCTCATATTGTCTCATCAATGTATTACACTTCCAGCTGAGAAGGTAAGAAGAAAGTTGGGTCTCCATACTCGGACATCTTCCTACTGGGGTTACATGMAGATAACTTTTACTTGCAGCATGCATTCTATCACTTATTCTAAATCAATGTTATCAACCATTTTCTTATTGTTATTGTCTTTTTTCCCCTAAGGATAGAAAGGAGAAATAWTTTTTAAAATATTGTATGATTTTGCATGCAAACATCTCTGTTCTGAAATGAGATCTGCATACATATTTAATCAAAAAAACCCCTTAAGAATCATCCAATAGTCATTAGGAACACATGTGCACACAGAAATACATCTGCAAAGAGATTGTTAAAAGACTAGGGCCTTAAATACAGTTTCTGGATTTGAAAGAACTTCTTTTCTCTACGTATAACTGTCATGGCAATACATTGCCCCAGATGGCAACTAAGTACCACGCAGTACTGACTCCCCCTGCCCTCCCCCTCCAGTGGGATGAGAAGAATTGGGAAAAACCAAACCTCATAGGTTGAGACAAGACCAGTTTCATAATCAAAACAAAGTAAAATATAATATTACTACTACTAATAGTAATAATAATTGCAAAGAAAAAGGGAGAGAGAGACAGAAATAAAACCCAATAAAGATAAGTGATGCACAAAGCATTGCTCTCTGCSTACTGACCAAGCCAGCCTGCCCCCAAGCAGAGATCGACCCCTTGCAGCCAACTCAACCCAGTTTACACACTGCACATGACATTCTATGGAATGTAACACCCCTTTGGATGGTTCAGGTCAGCTGTCCTGATCCTGCTCCCACCCAGCTTCTTGTGCACCTGCTCTCTGAAGAGTCCTTGACTCAGAGTAAGCACTACTTAGCAACAACTTAAACATCAGTTTGTTATCAACATTATTCTCATACTAAATCTAAACCACAGCATTGTACCAGCTACTAAGAAGAAAACTAACTCTATCCCAATCAAAATGAGGATATTAACTCAGTGGAACCACACTAAATAAGGTGACTAGAACATGTAAGCCTCAACCAAAAGATGGCATTAAGCCCTTTCACAGTGCTGTTTTGAGTGACTCAGAATCCAAACCCCAATGTAGATGCGGAACTCTGATTTTATTCTTCTATGGAGTTATACTACACTGATGTAAATTGGTTCTCTTCAATGGAGCTACTCTTTAATTATATTTATTATTAAATGTTATTATTTATATTTATTATCCCAATAAAGCCATCTTTTCTGAAGATGATACTTATAGCTTAGGAGGTAAAGCAAAATCCCATACCTGCACACCCCTGAATTGATTCTTGTGGCATGTAGCCATCTCTTCTAAAATATATATTATAGTTATTGAGTTATATTTTATTCCTGACATTTGGTCTGCACAGTCTGACATTTATTGGATGATTTTATTTTATTTCATTTCATAGGTGCTAACTTTTTCAATTGCTACCTTTAGGTTTTCTTACCTTTGCTTTCCTTATCTTCAACATCTTTTTCCTGTTACAGTCAGGGATTGGGGCAGTTTCACACTGTTTTGCCACTCTAGGCAAAACAAAAATTCCTGCATTGTCCACTAGCAGGAATTCTGTCACTGCTCCCTGAGGTATGCAGTTCTCCCTTCCAGCTTGCCTCACGGACCCATCAGAACTGAACATTTCAGACGCTGATCTCAACCAATACTTGCCTTCCAACCATTCATGTTCATGACAGACTGGGAGTATGCTGAAGCACACTCTGTTTTGCTGTTTTCATCAGTCGGTTGTGTGTTTAGAGAATAAACTGCCTTTTCCTAGATTATGATTTGCATCATCAAAAGCTAGAGAGAAATATAAATGTATGCCTTTATACGTACATCTTTGGAAAGATGTCATATAAACCAGGTCCAAAGGAGAATTTGAATTTCTTCAACAGCACTTTCTCCAGGAATGAAAATTATATTTGATTTCCATACAAAGACCCATTTTATCTTCACATATAATACATTTCCAAAGTACTGTCTCTCTTACATTAGTTTCTCTGCCTACTTTGCTGCTTCTAAGGCCATGTGATACTAAAATTGCCAGAAATATTATCTCTCAGTCTGTGTAGGCAATATTCGTATTTCCTACCAAAGATATAGTTATTTGTTACCATCTCTAAAGATAACCTTCCCTTACTATATAAAATAAAAGATTACATGGAATAGGTACCACTCACCCCATTTTCTGAATGTTTCCTTACTTCACCAGTTTCCATAATAGAAAATATATGGATAAAAAAACCCCCTACAATATTGCGTACTTGGCATAGCAACTGTCTGTTAAACAGTATGTGTTATAAAAATTATAAAGGAAACTGTTGTGTTTTGTTCAGCTCTGAAGCTACAGCAAAAACAGCTGCCAAAGGGTTATGTCAAAAATCAACTGTAAGGAGAAAGGAAGTAAAGGAAAAGAAAAGAAACTTGGGAAGAATCTGGGATTAACCTGTTTCGAGGAGTTTTTCATAGTCTTGCTGAGAGGGAATTTTTGTGGTTATTTTGTCTTTTTCCCCCTTCCTTAAAATGCACCCTAATATTTGCGTTTTGGAAACTGAGAATTATTTTCTTCATATTGTTTTGTGGTTTGTGGGGGGTTTTTTGTTTGTTTGGTTTGGTTTTATTTTGGAGGGGGGGTGTTGTGTTTTTTTTTTTTCCAAAAGCCTGTTACTAATTTTTACGCAAAGATTCATGGCACCTGCATTCATAGACATACTTTTTCTATAATCTTGTTCATTACAAGAGAATTTTGCTCAACAGTAGCCTAACAGTCTACCAACCTGGAAAATGAAGGTTTCTTTTTTTAATTACTATTGTATATGAAGAAAGAGGATTCAGCTATTCAGCTATTCAGGAAAAGAGGGTTTATATCAATCATTTGCACTGAAAAGACAGATTTGTTTGATGTATTTTTTCATTCCAGTCTGAAATTAACAGGTTAGTTGTGATTACAAAATTAACACTAGTAGGCTCACTGAAAAATGGAAGAGTTTAAATTTCTCTATAATACAATAAAACCAGAAAGAACAAATAAACGAAGTTAGTTGAACTAAGACAAAGTTTTGAGAAGTGATGTTGCAGTAAGGTTTGTGTCTTCCTTAAAGGAGTTGCAGGGCCACACCTATCTTATTGGAAGAAACAATGCTGACAAATATTCTTATGCCAAACAGCAAAGAAAAATCCTTCATCCTTATTATTGCGTTCCTCGATCCTCCAAACATAGTGGTCACATCTAAAATACATGTTAGAAATTATCTCTGCCCTAACACATGAAGTATGCACAGAAATTGTTCAGGAGAGTAAATACTTATTTGGGCCAAAAGSTTATGATAGATCATTCTAGCTTAACAGTACAGAGAGCTGAGCTCAGTACATGAGAATGCTGCGAGGCAATCCACAATTTGCTAATCCTTCAGTTTCCTTAAGAAATATATGTGCTACCTGCACACAGAATTTTCTGATTTCACATGTAAAGCCCAATGCTCCTGGATTTCTGCATCTAATTTCTTTCAAAATTAAGAGAATACTTTTTCCCACCAAGACAGAAAAGAGTTTTCTTGCTACTTCATATATTTGCAGCCATTCTTTATATCTACAGTACCTATCTTGTATAAATTAATTCATTCTATTTGTTGAAGCAGATGCAAGGCCCCATTAGCCATCAGAACTCTTTGGAAAAGGTGGGAAAAACAGTCTGATCAATATTCCTTGCCTTAGCATCCAGGCATATCCACTTATCCATCTTCCCATAACCCAATCCTGAGTCATGCTGTTGTTGCTTCTTTGAGGGCACYGACAGTGGGATTAGGAAAAGACACTTTGCAGAAGTAACATTATCCCTACCTCCTCATTTATTGGAATTGGAATGGCTGCCATCCTGTTGCCATCATGAAGCAACTGTCTTTCTTGTCTGGCCTTCATTCAGAAGTAGTCTGGCATTCTGGTGCAGTCTTGAGACTGCAAGTTTGGTTGCTATTCCTGTTGCTATTTCTTGTGGTTCCTTGTCTCAGGTTGGAAGTATGGGTACAGAGGAGAGGAGGTGGTAAACAAAGCTTAATTAGGCGGTTCTTTAAACTCAGCCACGCAAAATTTTAAAATCAGCAATAATTGAAAGTGGATTGGAAACTGGAATTTTAATATACATTTTGTACTTTAAGATTGGTCCAGTACCATGTCCTAAACTGTTGCTCCCAACTCCTCTGAAGTCACTGTAAAGATTCTCATTGAACTCAGAAAAATTTAATTCCCAACTTTAAGAGTAGCATAGGTATTTCCTTACTTGGTCAGTGCAGAGCTAGTGCCTCTCAAAGTGCTGTGAGGCACAGCGAATCTTTCTGCAGCATCCTAAGCCTAACACTGATTGACTTATAGCAGATATACAATACACAGAATGCTGAAATGTTTCTCCCTCCAGACTTTTTTTTTTTTCCTCTCAGACTTCATGAAAAAGGTTGATTATGGCCAGAGGCTCAACACAACTAAAATTAACAACATGTAGATACAGACAGAAGCAAGACTGGAGAGAAAGCAAGCAGTTTAAAGAGTATTTAGCTAATGCTAGAAATACTCAAGACTGCAGGACTTGAAGAAACCTATACTAGAGCAATTGCAGGACTTCTCACCCTTATCTCTCAACTGCTACTTACTATTTTTGAGAAGTGAGGAGGGTTGATTTAGATGTGAGAGTCCTAAGGAATGATACTCCTCAATTAAACCAGCTTCTGGTAAAGGGGAAAAGAGAAAGTTGTAAAAAATCCGTACAAATGAACAGAGAAAAAATAAACAGAAATATTCTGCTAGCTAATTATTAAACAAACAGTATGTTAGTATAAAAAACACAATAGTGAAATAAGAATCAGAAATTACAGATTTGCCAACAGCAACTATGTAGAACTACCTCAGTTCCATTTTTTGAGAAGGATGAGAGAGTTGTTAGAAATCCACAGGAATCTTTATATGGAAAAGCACAATCTTATGTATTCTACATATCATGATTATAAAGTGATTGGTCAGTTGAAAATAAACTAAAAAATGCATTAAAAATATTTTAAAAAGCCCCTTCATGAATAGCTATTTTTTCAAACTGAAAAAAATATTTCAGATTAGGTCTCCCAGGGCATACCTTCACTCCACAATGCAGTGCTTTGTTACAGAGACAAAGGCATTCTCAGGAATGCACCATCTTCAGTGTTGATTATTTGCTTTACCTGTTCTGATTTTGAACATAATTTACTCAAAGCTAATAGCAGTATGTTTATGCAGCATGGCACTACACTGCATATTCAATGAACCTGTCTTACAAAAAATACTATTTATTATTTGCATTAATGTTTTATATTGTGAAACAGGAAAATCCACTTAAACATTTGAGTTGTCACCAACCCTGGCAGGATTATGAAATACATAAAGAATGGGATTAGAATTAGAATGATCATGATCCATTGCAGAAATGGGCTGAAGCTGATAAGGATAAATTCAATATAAAAGTAGGAGTAATATGACATTTAAAAGAAATCAAATGTGTAATTTAAAATGGAGTTGAGGCTGAATAAAAACATGAGGTTAATTAAAAAAACAAATATCATTTTGAATTGTATTAAGAAAATGGCTAAAAAAAGGTAGTCTGAATATTTCCTCTTTCCTTAATAAATCTAACCTGTAAATTTTCTGTAATCTTTGCAAGATTCTTTCTTAAAGAGTATCCATTTCCCTAAGAGACTATTTTCTTTTCTTATAAARAAAACAGATACTTTGAATTGCACCTCTAAGATATGTGGAAGGTAAACCTTTTAATAGTCTCTTTTTGTCTTATTTTCAAACCCTTTTAAATAAAAACTTGAAACAATTAGAGAAACTTCAAAAGCTCCTAAGATACTTAGATGCTGTGGTAAAAGTAGGCAAATTTTATCTGCTTATAAAAAAAGATTAAAGAAACTCGAATTGTTTGATCTAGAAAACTGAAGGCTGGTTTAGACCATAACACCACTTTTTATTTGCATAAAGGATAAGTACTGAGAGGACAGCAACTAGTCGTTTTTCAGATCAATGAAGAGCAGGACAGAAAAATGACGTATCCAATTTTCACCCAAGCAGATTTCCATGAAACACTGAACTATATTATTCTGGGAGCCAGACATATAAAAGCGACAGAATAATTTATTATTCAGTGCACTAAGAAAATTGTAACAAAATCATGTCCATTCATTTCTGCTGGACTCCTTGTAAAATAAAGTGGAACTGTAAAATGAGTGTGTGTATCAAAGTCTGGTCCTACTTCAGCAATTGGCTTTGCTGAGATGTGTCTCTGACATTATTCCAATTACATAGTGAAAGCGCATATTTTTCCTTGGGTCAAATCCCCAGTAATCTTGCAAGTTGAGTAGAAATGATGCAGAAGGAAAATTCAAATTTAAGTAACAATCATTTTGTGAAATCAGAATGCAATTTGAAGCAGAAGTTCAAAATATACTTCAGAAAATCAAAAGGAGCTACATAGTTTAATGGAGTCTTATTCTGGGATAAAAATAAAAGGAAAATACAAAGGGAATCTCTTCACTTTGATGTGAGAGAAATATAAACTTTTACCAAAAAACAGCATATGAATTTTGATGTGACCAATGTAACAGTAAAAGACATACCCACCATTGTGATATCCCACATAGTTAAAATTACCTGTGCTGCTACACAAAGAATAAAATATTTCTCACTTTTCCTTATAAATGAAATTGAAATGTTTGTTAAAATTATCTTTTCATCTCTTTTTCTCTCCTGTCACTGCCTGCTTCTTCTCCTTATTATTTTCTTCTTCAATCCCCACCCGCCCATACTGAACTCTTACTTACAGTCAAAAAAATTTAAAGCAATAAATCTTTAATCCAATTCTGAGCACACAGAGATTTTCTGATCAGGCTTATTTTTGGCACAAGGTAAGTCCAAAACAAAAGAGCAGACAGAAAGATGGCTTAGCTTCTGACTGTTCTGAGGTCTCACTTCTGAATCCCAAATTTTTATGACTTCCTATTGTCACCACACAAAGCAGTCCATCAGAAATCTAGCAATTTAAGGAGCCTCACACACTAGTATTGCACTACACATTGATCTGATGATAAGGGCCAGTGTGTCATGTATGATATATAAAATTGAATGAGGTAAGTTTATTTCTTAGTCTGTTTTCCTGAATCAGTTGTACTTGCCCTCCACCTGTGTAATCTGCTCATTTTCCTCACCAGTGCAGATCAACTCAATGCATCCTATTCAGCTTCAGGATATACCAATGTAAAGGCAGCTCTTTCCTAAAAGGAGTRATTACCTCAGCAGAGAAGCTAATGAAGTCTGTATAGAAATTCATAGCAAATAGCTGTTCATTTAAGGAACAGAGACCAAACTGGTTCCTCTTTTTAATTACACTTCCTTAGCCAAAATAATGGTAAATCATGATTGCAATAAGTATTGCCATTTGTTTACTTCTGGGTGTTCAAGTATCATCTGAGATGAGCAAATTGCTTCTATTAGTAGAGTACGTATTTCTGAGATTTTGGGAGGAGCAGAATGCTCTTGCCCATTCACAGGGACTAGAAGCATTGGTCATCTCATTCCTAATGATACATCCAGTTGTCCAAGGTGAAAGGTTGAAAACCTATGCTTCCAGAAGGGYCACTTTTTTTTAGTCACTTCATCTGTAACAAGGGATATTGAAAGAATTTCAAAGTAACAAAATATATAGGAGAGGAGATCATCACCAATGCTTATGAAACTGAAGTTATTTGTGGTGACAGCACTAAATGATCTTCTTTACAGTGATGGGATGAAGTGCTTCTGGCTGAGCCAGCGGCTGAAATGCACAGGAACAAGATTTTCCAATTCAAGGCCCAGCTGCAAGCAGGAGTAGACTTTTCCCTGACTTGCCCTTTTGTTGCTTTTGAAGCATTATGCACAAAGCGTTATGCGTATCCCATAAAATGGGCTTCAGCTAACACAAAAACTAATGTTTTAAATACTGACAAACACAACTTCAAGGCCTTTCTTTTTCACCCTGCTGCCCCAGAGAGTAGGTTGGGGATGAGTGAGAGGATGGYGGTGAACTCAGCTGATTCCCGACAGACCAAAGGAAGGGATATTCCATACCATATAACATCATGCTCAGCAATAAAACTGAGGGGAATTTTTCTAAAGTATCTGCTGCTTGGAGACTGGCTGGGCATTGATCTTGTGGTGGTGAATGACGTCTTTCGTAACGTTTACAGAATCATTGAGGTTGGAAGAAAATTCTAAGATCATTGAGTCCAACTGTTAACCTAGAACTGTGTTAGCCCACCATGTTCACCACTAAACCATGTTTTCAAGTGCCACATCCACATGCCTTTTGGACCCCTTCAGGAATGGTGAGTCCACCACTTCTCTGGGCAGCTGGTTCCAATGTCTGATCAGCCTTCACAAAGCAAATATAAGAAACGTTATAAGAAATATATATGAAATACATACCCATGTTTTAATATGTTCCAAAATCCACCAGAACTGTTTTATCAGTGACAAACTTAAACAGTTTATACTAAATTTATTTCTGTCTTTCATGCTTGCACTTGATCTTGACCCACAAGTTCTCATATTTTGCCTTCTGATTCTCTCCCTCATCTCTCATCCCATCTCTCAGAGGGAGAGCAAGTATCTGGGTGGAGGCTTTACTGCCACCCCTGTAAACCTACCACATTCTCAAAACTTTAACAAAATTCTGATGAAAACCTGAAATAAAAAAAAAAAAATTACTAATTTGTTCAAGGCTTTTTTTTAAAGGTATAAATACAGCTACATAAGCCTATCAAAAATATTCTTTTACTATAATTTTAAAAAATCACAAACATTGACATGAACATTAATTGCTTCATTTGCTGCCCCATTTTAACTGCCGTCAATGGAAGAGTATTCAATGCATGTAGAAAAAGCTCTTATAACATACCATAACATGGACAAAGATCTATCCCATTGTCACTGCATCAGTATAGTTTACTTTTTCCACAATACGGTGAGCATGCAATAGCTGCACTTACAGAATGAAAAATGGAGTTTCAGACCAGTTCCAACTTGAATGAAACTCAAGTCTGCTAAGTAAAAAATTGCATATTGACTTCTTAGATTACAAGTCACAAAAGCATACCATGCCTCACCATTACATTTTTTTAGAATTCCCAAGTCTGAAAAATTTTCTGGTATCACTGAATTATTTGACATAATCTACAAGAAATTATATTTTGGTTTGGGAAAACATGACATCTGTAATATACTATAGAAGATATAGAATAAAGAAAACAAAAAGGAACAAAATTATCAAGTTCATATTAAATAGTGTATGTAAGAGCAGATTTAATATATTCCTGGAAGACAGAGAAGAAAGTACAAGGTCATCAGACTGTATCCTGATAATTGATTAAGCCACGATATTTCAAGTTGCTCATTGCAGCTGAGTCACTTTGTTTATGCAAAGACACCAGTGCATTCCACTGGGAAAATTGCAGCATCCATACCACCCCCTCCAAGAACCTTACAATTTATACCTTATTCTCAAAAAAAACCCAAACGAATCAATCTCAAAGGATGCAGTCCTGCCAGAGCTTCTGTCCATATTAACTTAAGTATATGAATTATCCCTTTTGGATCTTAAATTGCTAATATGAAGAACTAGMTGAACATTTGCTACCTTGGATAGTTTGGCCTGTGTCACTGAAGTCGGGAATGGCTTAAGGCTGAAATTCATCTCACCACACTTTGCATATTTAACGGTTATGTATTTAATCTAATCAGGTTGTAAAGTTTGTCTCTTCTGGAGAGAGTTAATGGCAGTCTTTTCTGGAACATACATCATTTGACTCCAGCAGAACACTTCGGGCTCTTTCACTATTGCTTAAGTTGAACTTAATAACAGCTGCTACTGAAAGGAATTCTTCTATCTCTTCCCACCCTTCCTTGTGGGTCCCTCTTTCTTGTGCCAGCATAAGGATTAAGGTACCAGTTTGACTGAGTTGCTTGAAAACTAATCACTGTTCTGCTGGGTTTGCTTTAAGCTGAGCCTCTTCTCTGGAGCAGTGAGAATTGATTCTGGAGCCAGAGCTAAAGGGAAGACCTCTCTTTTTGGCAGAAGCCCTCAGTTAGGCTGGTTTAAAATTTTATGGCATAGTTGCTCGATTAATGGATTTTGTTTAATTGAGTTTATTTAGGATCAGGCTGTTTCTGACAGTGATTTTTCTTTCACTCTCCTTCTGGACTCTGCTGTGTGTTCTGCTTTTTTAATAGTGTAARGACAAAGGTAGGAAGGAGAAATACAAGTGTGCAGATAGATCACCAAGTTGTTGTATTCACTCCACAAATCAGTCAGGGTTATATCCAAAATGTAGGAAAGACAGAAAAAAAGGCTTGGTGAAAGGATCGGATACAAAAATTTCTGGACCATAACTTTCAGTGGAAATCTAGGTTGCTATCAGCATCTGCTGATAATATACACTCAGGACAAAATATTTAGGAAAAATTGGCCTAAGTTACCTTTCACTTCAGCAATTATAAAGAAAGAATGGAAAACTAGTTGAAATTACTTACTTGGGTTTTTGTGTGATATGAATCCCTTCCTACATGACAATAAATACTGACATATGGTTCTTTAACCTGCTTTTTTGAATTTCTCTTAAAAATAAAAATAAATAACTAAACAAAGGAAAACAACACAGCAAAGAGGACACCAAATAAAAATCTTTACAGGCAGACTTTGAAAACCAAACTGCCTCTCTCTTTCTTTTATTTCCTCAACAACAATAATTGGGTAAAAGAGAATTTATTTAATGTCTGGTTTTTATTATTATTTAATATAGAAACAATTTTAGATTGCAGTTATTAACAGAGAGTGTCTAGAGATAAATCATATCTTACTCTTTAATTAAATCAGAAAGTTGAGGTTATCACAGATCTGATGTCAGTTTGAAAATGTTTTCTCGTTTCTGTGTTAAAATCACTGATTTGCTTACTTTATAGATKATTTGCAATAGGATAACATTTTAAATATGTCCACAAAAAAGCTGCCTTAAAATTTCCACAGTTTTGTCAAATAACAGAGCTAACAGATTGAAAAGGATGTGAAGAGAAGAAGCTTATGAGCTGAAAAGTGGCTCACAGAGTTCAGTCCACCAGAGTGAAATGTGGAAATGAACTCAGGACTGATAATATTCACTTGCAGAGGCTACTGTCTAGAAACAAATGCAATGTATTACATGGGCTAAAGAAAAGGATTTTGCACTCGTCTGTGAAATATGTAGATGAAAACCAGAGCAAGTAAGATCTTCAGMTGGATTTTCAGAAGGACAATAAGAAGTGGTTTCTTAGTAGCTGGATTTTCAGAAGATAAATCAGGATATTTTTAAGTTAGGCAAATTTTTCTACTGAGGTTTCTTAGGAAATCTGGGTTTAGCTATACCAGAAATGCAGTATGTGAAGTAATTTAAGGTAAAATTTGTAGAAAAAAGTCATTCTCATTTATGAGCTCAGTTCCATTTCTGTTAGGTATTAAAAAAAATTCCTTTCTCTAACTCTTCTTGTATGTTTCAAACAGCCTTGTCCCCTGGTACTCTCTTTTAAGGGAGAGAATGCTCTTTCTTGTSTTTCTCGAAGCTTGATTTCTTTTTCTTGTTGTGGGGTCTTGCACCCACATGTAGATCCAATGCAGAAGACAAAACTATCTTCTATTGCCTGCACAAATAAATCTGTTCTGGGCTTACTTGCACCACTGAAATAAAATGAAAAGCAATAGTATTGACACTCAGATTATGGAGGTTCGGTATTTTTTGTTCTGGATAGTCAGAATTACTTTATACAGGAAASTTATAAACAGACTTACCTGAAAAGCAAGAGATCATGAGTGGAGCTGCAGTGTGCGTTTAAGCAGAACTTCTTTCTACCTGAATTAAAAAAATATTTAAACTAAACCCAACTCTTGAACAAGACATCCTGAGATTCACTCACTTTGGGACTTTTCACACTATAGTGTTAGGGCATGCATAGGATGGAGGTGCAGTGCAGCACCAGGTCCTCTGAAGGCCAGACAAGCGATGCAAAACAATGCACCAACAGGAGGGGAAGACTTACAATTGACTAAGGAGGGTAAGAAACAAGAGTAAGATAGGCAGATTTTAGCTGCTCATAACATAGATGCAATATATTCTCATGTCCTACATAAATCTCTGTGCAGAACTTCGTAGTGGATCCTAGCAGAAAGTGTCTTAAATTAGCGGTGGTGAAAGACCAGAGTACATAAAGAGACACAGCCACAGAGTGGTGTCCACTGGGTACTAAATCTTTGTTAAAATCAAAGATAGCTAGAAAAACATCAAGATAGCTCAAATTAAAGATAGCAATCATGTTGTGTCACTACTATCATGTTTTTACTCTTTATATATTAAATAAATTTACTATATTAATAAACTTAATTTCTCTAAGGCATTTGATATTTGTATTTGAGCATTTATATATGTAAAAATATATACAAGTATGCAAATATAACAGTCTGGAAGGGAAAATAACCCAGAAATAACAGAGTATTAGAAGTAGATAAGTGGAAGTATTTTTTAATTGAAGGTAAATTAATATATTTTTCTTCTAGTCTATTTCTTTATTTTATCTTCACCTGCTCTCGGCACCTGTTCCCTGAATCCATTTCTTGGCTTCTTATAGGTCCAAATCAATAGATGAACCATCTTAATCTGCTGCTGGTGTTCATTTGCCCTCCTGCTTAAGACCTGGTTCCAACTTGCTTTTAAAAACCTGTGAAAACAGAATACAGGTAAAAGACCAATCAGTTCGAGCAGRAACAATCACTACTTTGGCTTAAGGGGTATGGCTGCCAGCCATAAGCACATCTGTCATATTGCTTTAAAGAAAAGTGAAGCTTCATATAGGGCCAGAGATGCATTTGCATAATCTTTTTGACAATAAGTGACAGAACTGCAATAAAGTCTATTTTGGACTACAAAAAATTGTGAGTTGTGAGAGAGGAAGGTGAGGTGGGAATAATAAGACAAATAGTGAGGTAGAAACAGGAAAGAGCAGATGGATTAGACRGATAACTGCAGAGTGGAAAAAAGTATTATGTACAAATGCCTTTTCTGAAAATGGGTACGTTTCTACAGGTATAGGTATTTCTGAACAAAGCAGGAGCACTAGAAAATTGAAATAACAGAGGAAGATCAAAAGACGAAGCCATATGGGAGTATAAAAATAAGACATTGCATAGAGTTCTGCTGAGGAAAACAAGGAACACTTTAATTATATGGGAACTCTTATCATGTGAGTTTTTAGGAAYGTTGACATGTGGGACCTGTAGCCAGTGTATGATCAGGGCTATTTTGTATTATGTGATATTGTATAGATATGAGTGATCCATACACAACAAATCAATGTTTACATGTTTAAAGAATTTATTCTTTTAATATCCTTACAATGGAAAAAATATTCAGTACGGTATGTTGTTAGTATATTCACATCATGTACATACTTTAAATATATTGTTTATAACACTGAAATGAATGTTGTCATTATATTTAGAGATTATTTAAATTTTCCTTAGATTTACTAAACACATTATTGATATTGATGTTGTTTATACTTTGAATTATTGGCAAATGTTGCAGTTAGAATTGTCTCATGTGTGATGGGTCAGATAAATCAGATGCTTTTACTTCCAGAACTTGTTTATCAAATACACTCACAACAGATTCTTTCACAAATACAAACAAAAAGTTTTTGCAAAAATGTATGTCAGCAAAATGCAATAGTCCACAGGAGATACAATGTAGTTGTGCTTTTATCCATAAGTACATTGTTGGAACAGGAAAATAAAAGCACAACTGATGTATTCAGTATGTCAGATTGTAGCTATCATCAGCTGTCAAACCCTTTTTGTGGTTTACAGTGTGGTGGAGTAAACTCATATCTTGGCCCATCTCTTGAGTATCTAGGTAACTAGGGATGGTCTCTCTAATATTATATGCCTTGTTCTTTGTGTCTTAATCTTAGGAAAATAATACTGATACAGTCTTCCAGCACACAGATCAACTTTTCTTYGCTCTTGTAAATTACTTTCTGAACACTTTATTGCAAATTGTTGAAAAGATCTTGCTGACTGGAACAAATTCTGTGCAATCAGGGATAATTGCTTTACAATGGCAAATGAACATTTGTTGGAAGCTTGTGTGCCCACGATCCAAAAATGAGCTATCAAAACCTCAGTATAAATAAAGACAATATTCAACTTGATCTGCAGATGAGCTTATTCCTTTTACAGAGCAGTCAGCATGAAAGCATCGATTGATGATGGTTGAAGTATGGAAGAATTCAAGTTGTTTAAAGCAGAAGTTATAACCTATGTTAGAGTTATTAACCAATCTAGCCTTTAAATAGTATGAATAGAAATAGTTACCTTCAACTCAAATATTTCAAATGTGCTAAAAAGACAAGAAATTGTAGGTCATATACTTGCAGAATGACAAGGACTTCCTGCTTCCCTCCTGGACTTCCATAAAATCTCTCATCTGTTTCAGGCTTGGGTCTATAATCTGGTTGCCTTTAATGGCTGTTTTCTATTTGAGTTCTACCTATAATAGGTATTACATCTATATTATACTGAATTAATTAAATATTGGTTTAATTTTACATTTTCAAACTGAAGTGCTCAGCTTGCAGCTGAAAAATAAACCAAAAAAAAAAATCCAAATCAGAATAAACCACTTTATTTGGAAAGTAGACCTTGGTATTGGTGTATTTGTGAATTTCTGGAAGAAAAAAAAAAAAAAGCACATGACCTTTACAATTATACTCTACTTTTAATGTAATACTAAGTAATATGATTCTACATTATCTTCCTCAATGCCATTTATTTTCTATAAGATCATATAGCATGTTTGGTTTTTTGTTGTTTTTTTTTACCTTTCAGAATAAAGGTAACTAAACATAGTAATTTATGCCCACATTGTCCCTGAAGAGATACGCTCCTCARCCAGATGGCACCTTACCTCCTTGCAAGGTCAGTTTAGAGACTTTGTAGCAGCTAAAGTAAATGAGAATAGCAAACATAACACAATTTTGCTTAGTAGAGTAGTAGTTGATCGCCTGTATTGCTGTATTCATTACATTGCTGGTATTAATTATATTTTTCTTGCCTGCAAATATCTCCAAAGACACAAAATACACACCAGAGTAGAATAAGCTGACTTGTGCACAGAGCCCTTGACATGACAGTTTTTAACAGGAGAAAACCACAAAAAACCTAACCAACCAACCAACCAACCAACCAACCCAAAGCTCCCCCCAATAACAGAAAAAAAAACCACAATAAAAAACTCTCATAACCAGCTAGTCTGTGTTAAGCATTATATGATATCTGCTTTACTCAGCATGAATGACCCTTCAAAAAAATTATTTTAGTAAGACAGAGCACTCGTACCACCCATCAAGTAGCACTTTGTAAATGACTACCAACAGTGCAGCCAAGGAGTTAATCAGATCTGTAGCTTTCCACCCTTTGTGGAAAGAACATTATTTGGTAACCTCAACGGCGTATCCACATACCACATTGACATTTTTTCAGACCCTCAAGCACTGTTTGCTTCTTTCTCAAACCCTTGTGATATGCAGGAATGCTCTAGGCATTCTGCAAGTCAAGAATCCCTCCCGGTATTTGCTTGAGTATTTTCATTGAGAGATTTTCCTTTAATCAAAATAAATAGGCTGTTTCATGCCAAAAGTGATCTTATTGACAGATCCTAAAAATGTTAAATGAGCAACCTGTTCTGTAAATGTTGCTTTTCTAATTTAAAATCATTACAGCACTGGAGCATTGACATGGTGTTATTTGTTATAATTTCTTGTTTGGTTAGTGGAAGTTATTCCCGTGATTTCTTCTTTGATTTTAGCTTTACTTAAAATCATTAGCACAGCATTTACATTTATATTTACAATCCTCACAGTGAACCAATACCTGGAAGTGATGGAAACCAATACTGTTTTAATACTGGTTTTGGCATTTGCTAAATTAGATCTCGTAACTTTTCAATATTCAACAGATTTGTGTTTCTAAGTTAGTTCTTTAGTAGATTTCATATTTTTCTTGGTATTTCTATTTTTTCTGTGCTAATTCATAACACGTGTAATGAACAATGAAGCAATAGTCATAAAATATAGTGAATAACTAGGTGATGTAGCATATGGATAATTAGAGCACAGCATTTTAGCATAAAGTCCTCGGATTTTAAACTTTACTATGTTTCCAAGAGAAGCCAGAACCCATGGGTTTGTATTCTGATTTTTTAAAATATATTTTTATATTAAAAACATAGAAATCATCCTATAGCAGAAGTATTACTGAGCAGAGCAAGATCTTGATAATTTCAGAAAATATAAAAAYTAATTAGACAGACATATAAAGAAAATCTGTTTCATAAATGGCGTGTCCACTGCCACTTATCCATACATTAATTACACATTGGTTTTATATGGAAAATTTGAAGAATTTGCTCTGGAGGAAGATCTCAAACAGAATTGAAGACCTTTATGGTTACAGCATTGTTGATTCACCTAAGAGCCTTCTGAAATCTTTCCTCAATTCATGTTTAATTTCAGCCTCAGGGAAATTGAACAGTTTTACTCCTTGGGTGCAGATAAGTACCATTATCATTGTATTAGTTCAATTCTGATGTAATCCAATTTCATTTATTTACATGCAGTTATATCACTGATAAATAACATTAATGAAGGTAAGAGTCTATCACAATCTCCTTTTATATAAGCAGTAATGAAAACTGGTCAAAACATGTTCTTGAAAATTTGAGTTTCTTTTACAGTATTTGAGTCCAGACAATAAGAATGACAATGCATATGTATTTATTTATAAACAGTTAGCATTATAAAACCAAAGATTTCATGATGATTGATGTGTATGTACCATTTCCATACATTCTGGAGGAAAAATAGTCTAAACATTAAAYTTATTTATTTTTAAAATCCTGCAATATCACCACATTTTTTTYCTCCCAATATGAATTTTTCTTATTTTTGCAAGTTTCTAATGCAACTTTATTCRACATAGAAAGTTTTCATTTGCATATTTATTATACTTCAAATAATGAAATTTAGCATTTAATCATATAGGATTAATTTGCACCACCATCGCAATTAAAAAAAAAMCCAAACAAACACAACAAAACAACCCAAAAACAAAAGCCCCACAAACTAGAATCAATAATACAGCAGACTTAGGTTTTTATTTTACCAAAGACAAAACAATCATCCATCTTCAGAAATATAGAATACACTAAAATACACCAAATAGTATTTACTGTAGGCTTACCCTGTTGGTAATCTCACAGTCTTGTTAAGGTCAAGGTAGATCTCCATCCATATTTCTTACTCTGTTTCACTGTTACAAATTTTCCAGTAGGCTTCCTATTTTTCATAGATATTGTGATGAGCCTTACAACTGTTATTTTCATTTTTTTTTCTTTCTTTTATTTCACATTGCTATGTGTATAATATTGTAAGAAATATCTAATCTCTACCATGAAATTAAGGGGCAGGCAGGTGTTCAGACATCCCCAGGAAAGCAGGTCTTCATCACGTGTAATGTTGACTTCAGAAGAAAAATGTCTTCACTCCTAACATCATCCTGCTTCCCTCAGCTGAGCATGATGTCATCACAAATCTAAAAGCTAGCCCCATACAAGCCACTATAAAGAAAAATAATTCCTTCTCAGCCAACACCAGTACACTGTGAGATCAGGGCTATTTATGGTTTGTTTTGGTTGCTAGTTTTGTTTTGCTCTCCTGTATTTCCATATGTATGTTTTAAGGTTTCATAACTGTCCATTGTTCTGCAAACATCTCAGAGGTTGAACACTGAGAAGACATTGATGCCTTAAGATATACTGTGCTTTAGTTACACAATATTAAAAAATTGACTTGCCTTGACTTGACTTTCAAAGGCAAAAAGCAAAGGAGCCTCTTTGCTCATTATTGGGTAAAGAGGAATTATGTGCAAGCAGTGCACAAGCAGGAAAGCACAGAAAAAGCTTGCTGGTGTTTATGCTCATCTTAATTCTTTTATTGTTTTCTTCTATCTGAAGACATGTCTAATTCTAATCTACACTTCGTTCTCTAGGAGTGTCCAGCAGATTTTAATTTTAGTCTTCAAAACGTGTTTTAATGACAACTGGGATGGCTAGAACACACCAAGGATTCTCTGCAGAAGGACCTTCCCCAGTCTGGTRTGAACTTCTCATTATCCTGTCTATGCCATCCAGTAACAGGAAAGACACTCAGCTTTTAGCTGTCATGGCTCAAATTAGGCTGTACTGCCTGTTTACTGTCCAGGAGCCTTAGGCAGAGCTCTGATGAGAGGCACATGGTAGCTGAAACCTAGGTGTGATCATACCCAGCAACCAAGCTGAGGTTTTGTACCTCTATCCTTTCACTGGGAAGCTATTTGTTTCAAAATCCTTAGCCACCTCTCGCTGAGATTTACAGAGAGTGAAAATAGATARGTCTCTTACCAATTCAGTGGGAGGTTCACCCTCTCTCCTTCCATCCAGTGTTAGAGACACATTTCTGAGGGCATGGGAGTGTTTACACACTGCCACCTGCTGCTTTGATCTCCTTGATCTGAGTTTGCTCTGCTTTCAGCAGCGCTGGTGATCTGTTCCTCTCCACCTAATTCTGCTCGTCCTCCTGCAGTTTGATCCAGAGCCCAGTGGAGTCAAAGACTCCTAAGACTTCCTTTGGCTTCAGTGGATTTTGGAGTCTGCCAGATACATAATTAATTTATTTCAATGGGCTATGAATCAGGCTTTTTGTACTGCCAGATGTATAATTAATATTTCAGGATGAATTCCAGGTATCTTGCTGTTTTGTAAGGTTCTTCCTACTGTCTCAGTTCCTGTCTCCCATGTAGCAAGGTCATAAATTAAACCCTTATGTTCTTAAATCAACAAGCAAATCAATAAAATTAATAAAACTGTGATTCGATGCTTTTAAATACCTATCGGTTCCACAAGAAAAATACCTCAAACAACATTGCAGTCTCAAAACCAATAGCTTTTTCACCCCTAAGTTTCCAAATGAGGGTTATTATTTTCATTATCTGATAAAATACATCTTTGACTGCAATTTTATCATTCTTTATAACTTGAGGGAGAATTTTAAATTGTTTATGTAGAAAAAAAACTGGTGAATTTGCTGAGATATTCTGATATCACTAGTTTTGTGCATTACTTCAAAAATCTTTCTTACATTAGTGATTAAAAGTGGTCAAATAAGGCAACTGGAGTACTTCATTCTTTTCTAAGGTCTTGTCCTGAAATTAAATGCATTTCCTTTCTATTCCCACACAACCAGCTTTTTCTTCCTTTGAAGTCTTACACAGACTGCAACACAACCCTGCCGTATTCTAGCCTGGCAATAGACCCTCACTCTTCAAAACAGCACAGTCCATAGTCTTTGACTCCCACTGTTTTTACTGATGCATCCTCTCATGTTTTCAGTCCAAGGCAAATATCCTTCTTCCCAGAGCATCGTTTTACACCAGAAAGCAGTGTCTACTCTAGCCTTATGAATTAAATGCCCATGTAAAATAAACATACTGTTAAAGGACACAAAGGAATTTGGCAGTATTCTAATTTTATTTCATGCCACCGGTACTGTTTTCTCAGCAAATTGAAATGTAAAAGTCAGTGGATAATTTGAGATAGTTAAGAAGTACCAAAACTGTTTTGTGAACTCATCAAAACAGTATTTTTCTTTCACTGACATCCTACCTGACTGTCTTTTGGCTGGATGACCGAACTGGTTTTCTGTTTGGATTGGGTTTTTTTTCAGTTTCAGATAAATCAAAAATATGTGCAAAGCTGTGCTCTGAAGGTTCAGTATTAGAAAGTATTACCAAAAAAAATGCTATTGTATTGTGTTTACATTGATGATTGTTCCTGATTCTCACATAATGGAAAATTGTATATAAAGAGTAACTAAGAAACTAGTTCTGATGAGCCTTAAGGATGTGATCAACTTAAAAAGGAAATCTGAACAAAAGCTCTGAAATTCACTGCAGGACCTTGCTTTCCAATAGTAACTTCTTTGATTTCAGTAAAAAATCATAAGCTTCATAAATTAAGTTCATTTCTACAAAAATAGGTCATTTTTATTTAATGAGGGCAGTTCCTAAGCAATGCATGATAATCTTAATGGAATTCACAAACTGCTTCATGAATCATCAAGTTTTGAAAAAAATGGAAGCAAGAGTGAAAAAAAAGAATGCTTCCTGGTAATACTATGATTTATGTTAAGTATTTGMAGTACTGCATGGCTATCTATTAAAAAACTGTGGGGTCATCAAAAGATTTTCAGGTACTGAAGCACTCAAATATTATTTAAATCTTTTGGCAGTTGCTATTTACTTGTGTTTTCTGCTGCTCTGTGCTTTAAATAGACAATGTACAAAACATTCAGAGCTGTTACCGGTGCTTGAGGATGAATCCTATCCACTACTGCATTTTCTGTAAGCTTTAAAGAAAAGTTGTTGACACAGTTTAGCAAAACACTTAGTCTCTTAGATATCACTCTGCTTCTGAATAATCTTTTTAGTGTAGAGATCAAAAGAAAAGCTTTCATCATAGATCTTGAATTGGACTCTAATCAGTGTAGGAGTTCCATAAGCTTCAGTGCAAGACCTTTTCATTTTTCTCATGTGAAGATCAATTAGATCATAAGCTTTTCAGAACAAACATCAGATTCTTTCAGTGTTTACTGTACTAAACAATGCAAAGCACCACAGTTTTGGCTTCAAGAAAACAAACTGTAATTGACATGTTTGTCTTAGAGTATGGAAAGATCAAAACCAGTGAACTACTTTCACTGCTCAACTATGTAAATTGCATCAAGACTAAACTAGCCATAGTCAGTCCCACAGACCAGGATGAGTGCACAGGTGTTAAATGCTCTTTTAAATGTCACATTCTGATTTCAGTTTACATAGGCAAAAACGCTTTGCCTTTTCTTCGATTTTAAAAAGGCAGTGTGGTTTTTTTCCTCCATGGTAGCACAGAGTTCTTTATTTTTTTTTTAGCATAAGTGGACAGGCAAGATATAAGGAGAAAGATGCCGTGCCAGAGGTTTGCTAAATGATATCTTTGGGAGGAAATATGACTACATCTTTTATCTTTTCCCCTAAAGCACAAAATTCTTATTAACCATGTATGATGAGGCAGTGTGTGGCTGGAATACTTACTGTAAATAATATCAATTGCACATTTGGAGAACTTATTCAAACATTATTTGAAGCCGGTGGGGATCTTTCCATTGATTTTAAAAGGGTTAGAAATTGGCCTTTAGCCTTGCTTTCTGTTCATGAATCATTCAGAAGCCAATCCTRATGTCTAGTTATCTGTAAGTATTGGACAAATAGTTTGGACAAGCRACTTCTGTTGCTGTTTCCAAAATGTTAATTTTGACTGTTTGCTGTTCAGTATTCATAATGTGTGATTAGTCGTCTACATCATCATGATATTACATCTATCTAATTGACAGACTGCAACTATCTAAGCTATAGCATCTATCCATTTGCATTCTTACAATGGAGCAGCTCACTGTTGTAGTATATGAATGAATAATGAATAGCAAATATTGAATAGTGAATAATGAATAGTAAATAATTTATATACTCTAGTAAGATTTTTAAAATAAATATTCAGTTGCGTTAATGTCCGTGAAAATTTTGGATTTGMGAACATTTTCGCAAATGCTCAGCAGCTACAACAAGGTTTTGGAATAACTTGTAATAACTTGAATAATATTTATGATTTTATTTTTAATGAAAAATTAATTTTTTTTCCTAAGTGTTGGATTAGGTCTGCAGTATAAAAGAGGAAGGAAACTACATTAATGATAGGAAAAATGGTCTAGGGCTTCTTTGGTTTCATTGYTTTTCTTCCACTCAGAGGTATCCTGGACTTAAGGGAGTAATGATGTGCCATAATTTCTTCTTGACATCTTCTGAGTTAAACATGTCCTCTGATTTGACATTCTACTACCCAGGCTATACCTCATTAGCTTGGGAGAATCAATATAAATATTACAACAACAACAACAAGAAGAAGTTACATTTCTTTTGAGTCAATTTCATCATAAAATATAAACATCTCTCAAGWTCTCTAAGTTTCTTATTCGGCATCATCACTTTGTTTTTAGTTCCTTTTACATTCATACTTGCTCCTAGTGKTTTTTTTTCTTTCTCTAGTTGCTTTTTGCTGTATATTTTTTCTTCTGGTTTTGGTCTTGCTTTTTTTTTTTTTCCCTTCCTTTTATCCTAGATCTTTGGATCTTTTAATTACATTTTTATGTTGTCACTTTTCCACTTGCTGACTTTCTTTTATTTTTATCTGTTCAGTTTTGGGTTTTTTTTAAATTCTCTCACTGCATTTAATCATCATCAGTGCTTTGCATTTTATTTTATTAACATACTCTTTTTTATTTCAGTAATCACTCACTTGTACACAGTTTCCCTCTTTGCTTGCCCACCTTTTTCCTCMTCACATTTTTTTATGTGTCAGCCAAGTTGTCTCTTGCAAGTGGCAAGTGATTCTGATGTAAACAGAACACTTCTTGCAAACCTTGTAACGCTGAGCATATTATCAATTACACGTTTCTACTGCTCACAGATCTCTTCCTACCCTTTTCTGCTGCAGATCTTTTATTTGTCATTTTCTCTAATTGATTTGATCCAGGGCTAATTTCCAATAAAATCTGCCTGGCACCTTCTGTCTCACAAGGGTATTATTATTCTGAATACTTATATCACTCTTAACATAAACTGAGAAGCCTCCTTCGCATACAACTTCAACCTCCTGTACTGTTATAATCTGACAATTAAAGCAAAACAAGATAAATTATAAGAGAATGACTAAAAACTAATCCCTAAGTCAAATCAATGTCTGGCTTAGTGAGAAACCACTGCTGTGGATTTAGAGGCATTTGATGTTAAATAACATCATAATTAAATCCTGTCCATTAGACATAATTAAATCTCATTAGTAATGTGGCAATACAAAATATCTTTTAATTTTCCAGTTTGAATATGTCACGGTCTATTACTCTCTGACCTGGTTCTTTTAGATTGTACTAGGTCTGGCTGGGATGGAGTTAACTTTTCTCCTAGCAGCCCAGACAGTGCAGTGCTTTGTGTTGGTGGTTAGAGCAGAGTTCATAACCCACCAGTATTTTGGCTACTGCTGAGCAGTGCTGGCAGAGCATCGGTGGCTGCCTCTCCACCCCAGAACACACCCTTCCCCAAACCTTTCCAAAGGTCAATAGGCTGATGATGGGCAAGAGGTAAAATGGGAAGGACACAGTCAGGACAACTGATACAAACCAACCAAAGGGACAGTCCATGCCATATGACATCAGTTTGAGCAATAAAATCTAAGAGAAAAGAGTGTGCATGTGTGTAAGACATTAATCATTAAGGAATCTGTCTTCCAAAACAACTCTTATGCCACTTGAGRCCCTCCTTCTCAGGAAGTGGATGGATATCACCTGCTGATGGAAGTAGAGAAATTTTTTCTTTATTTCTGCATGTGAGCCTTGCTTTTTTTCGCCTTTTCTATACAGTYTTTTCCTTTTTCACCTTTATCTTGACTCACAAATTTTTCATCTCATTTTCTCCCACTATACTGCTGAGGAGGCGGAGTGTGAGAGCAGTTTTGTGGGCCCTCATCAGCCAGCCAAGGTCAACTCATCACATACATGTTCCACACAACAGGAGTTTAATATTTGAATACCAAATTTACTTCTTTGAAGATATCTGAAGCTACATGGGGTTTTGATTCAACAAAGTGATACAGCAGCATACTGAAATCAAAACACAAGCATGATATAAAAATTGAAGCATAGAGTTGGAACACAATATAAATTTGATTCTCATTTCCAATCTCTCTATGCTTCCTTTCACCTCACTGGATGAGTGAGCCAGCTCAGTCCTCCAAATGAGGAGTAACAATGAGCCCAGGAAGAAGGGAGGGGTGGAGAGAAGGTGGTTTAAAATTTAGTCTTATATCTCATTATCCTAATCTGATTTGATTGCTAATAAATTAAACTAACTTTCCCAAGCTGAGCCTGCTTTGCCCATGTCAGTAATCACTGAGTGGTCTCTCTCTGTCCTTATCTCAAAACATAAGCCTTTTGTTCCATTTTCTCTCCCTTGACCTGTGACAAGGGCAGTGACAGAGCAGCTTTGGTGAACACCTGGCAACCAGCCCGGGTCAATCATCCCAGCTGGGGACTATACAACGCTGAAAAAAGAAATAAAACCAAAACAAGAAACGCCCCCCTCAAAAAGAAAAGATAAAAGCTTACCATCTATCTTTGGAAATTCTCACTTTTAAACACTGTCAGCATCCAAGTAAAATCAAAGAGTTCATAATTTTTTTTTCAGTTAATTGTGTTTATAAACAGTAATTCCCAGTAGAGACTGAAAATGGCAACAAGTCAAAGGTTTAATCAAGATGATCTTTGATTTTTTTGTAGGAGCAGCACAATTTTTCTATAAAATGTGTTTTAATTTGCCCATGACTGGCAGAAGATATACTTGGAACTTTTACATAACTTCTTCTTCCCCTTCTGTCTTAGACAAGCAACTGCTTCAAGAGGAGAGGAGAAATTTCACCTGATTGTTTCCCTGAGATGCAGATCCTTTTTATATTTGTTATCCTTGGTAAAGGAGAGTGCTGAGTTGCAGTGTTCTGTATGACTTTAGGAGAAACATCACCTACAAGAAAAGATAGAAAGTACTGGAACAAATCTCGAGAAAAGATGCTGAGAGGAATCTTCAAACACATATGAAAGTTGTTGCAGGGAGGAAGAGGATAAACTGTTTCCCAGGTCCTATCCTTTCAGATTAGAACCAAAAGCAAAAGGCTTAAAGTGCAGCAAGACCAACATATTTCTATTGATAAGGATAGTAAAGCAACAAGCTTCTTGGGAAAACTGTGAAGTTCTCACGTGAACAGCCACAATAGGATAATTTAGCTTAGCAGGCTAAGAACATACCTGTCAGGAAAGTTACAGGTATATGAAGCCTTCATTAGATTAGAAGAAGTAGACTAAGATGGCATCTGACAAGTTTTTTAGAAGTTTTCTATGACTCTATAACAGACCACTTAGTTTCTTCAGGACAGAAGCTCATGTACACAGCTCCTTGAAACATTTACATTATCAGTTCAGAACCAAAAGGTACCATAGCAGTGTGAGCATGGAATAACTGTTGAACCTGTTTCCTTTCTGAGGTAGGGTAGCATCTTTGCTGCCTTGATGCAGGAAAAGTTCCCCTGGCAGAGGCCTACATAGATCAGATATTACCTAGAGAAGCATTTGTTATGCCAATAGGGATATGCTGAATGGATACATTTCCTTTTTAACTACACTAATCATCTGAGGATTTATAGACAACAAAGGGAAATAAAGTGCATGACTCATCTGACCTACTTTAGATATCTATTTAAGGAAGTAAATTCTGTCCTTAAAGCACCTATTAATCTCCAAAAGAGCGACTAGGATTTCTATCTCAAATGAAAATGCCTTAAATGAGATTCCTATCCACTTTTGCTAATCTTATGATGGCAAGGGTGATATGAGTACTATACAAAGAAGAATAAATGATATTTATAGATAGGACATTTGTCCCATGATAGTCCTGATGGACAAAGTAACAATCCTCACAGATGAGCAATTTATTTGAGGTCTGTAGTGCGGTTTGAGATGGCCTGACTCACAGCGACAATGTTCTGCAACTTCAGTACATTTTATAGAAAGTTTTAACATTTTGCTCATTTATTTTATCTTTTCTCATCATATACACAAACTTTCACAGATAAAAATGACAAATCTATGGCTGCATCCAGCTACACTCTACAAATGTTGGGAGGCTGTTTCACTGAACAACCAYTGCAACTTCATGACTGCAACAGAGAACCTTATTAATCAAAAGAAGTAAAAATGAAAAAAATTCAAAAATCTTAGAACTAAATTGCAAACTTCATAAACTTCACTGAATTTTTAGAAAGTTTTACTGATTTGTATTTATAGCACATTAGATCTACAACCGCCAAAATTCATGTCCCTCTTCTGTAAATTAAAAAACATGTACTTAAAAGGAAGATGAGATTTCATTTTTTTACTTGTTAGAAACAAACCAAGTAGTATTTTACCTATTTAAATTCAGCATGGACACAACACTTTTTTTATTTTTCAGATTACTAGAAAGACAAATAGTATACCTTAAATCAACTTCCCAATCAGAATTTTTTCATTTCTGTGTTATAGATACCACAATTCTGGAGAAATGGAATCCTAAATATAATTTTATTTCTTCCCAGCAAAATAATAAATAAATAAATAAATAAAGATAAACGACTTGCCTAGAGTGATTAGCAATTAGAATTTTACAAAGTTGTTTCAGGCAATGTAGAGGTTTCATGGTTCACTTACTGAGACCAGATCCCAAATCCAATTGTGTTTAAACAAAATAATTGCAGAGGAGAACTAGAATTTCATTTTAAAGAAAGATTGACAAAACACAGATGATTTCTAGATGTCAGAGAGCGAGGATGCTTATTTTATACGTAGTACATGCTACATTTTTAAATATTTGTTAAAATATAGCACTCTCCCTTTCTTTGAAAAGGTATCTCTTCTGGTTCTGCAGGATTTAGCAGGATTGGATTCCTAGTCTCCTGTGAAACTGTAATGGCACCTCATCTTGCCCATACAAAATTAATAGAATTACATCAGCAAATATATTAATTAGAAAATTGATGAGATTATGCAAAGAAAAAGACTACAAACATTTAAAAAAATGTAAATTTTATGCCATCAGCAGAGAAAGGGAGACCATATCTGATTCATTAATTGTATTTAGAGTGATGCAGAGGTCATTGGAATCAAAGGAACTTCAGCATATGCATAAAATTGAACTTCAAGGCTACTTCAGAAGAGAGATTGAAAAAGATAATTAGTTTAAACATAGAATGCTCATTAAATATAATCAAAAAATGACCACAGACCCTACTGCCCATTTCAATATGTAGCATGCAAGTACAAATTGTGATTCCTACTAAGATTCTACATGTGAATTGATACCAGTGGCAGTATCCAAGAGAATATACATATCACTGACATTACACAGAGTAAGAGGTGCTGTGTCTTTCCAACCAAAAGGGTTTTGATGTCAGGATCATGTTCAGCATCCACCACTAATTTCCTATGCTATTCCCAGTTCCTCAGACTAAGTGTAGTGCACATCGACCAGAAGTAGATACTGAATATTGCCATTTTCTATAGGGCATTGCTTATGACTATATATTGTTCTTTTCTCTTTATATAAATTTGTGTTTGGATTTAGCTGATAATTAACCTTTTGACATAACCACCAGGTGCTCCTTTTCTGCAATTACATCTGTAAGCACAACAGTTGCCAGTTTCATATATTGCAAGTACTGAAATTATTCAGCATGGACCAGATGCTGAAGTTGTTGCCACTTCAGCACCTTCTTCAACCAAAACATAACGTGATTGCAGGAACGGTTGTTTCACCAGCTGAGGACTGAATAGAAACTGGTAGGGAATTTTATTGCCCAATATTACATGATTTTGCTCTATGAATTTTTCATAAAGCTTCAGAGAACTTCTGTGCCAGTAACTCAAAAACATTACTTATTTGATTAAAGTAAGTCCACTAGAGCCAAGTTAAACATTAATGTTGGAGATGAATTTGATGAGGAGTGTTGAGTGCAAAAAGGCTTCGCTAGTACATAAAGTACTTCTATAAGTATAGAAACAGCAAGACAGTGAGTAGGGAAAATGTGGACCTGTTGTTGAGTGGACCAGGGGTCCTGGCAACACAATCTGTGGAAAAGGCTAATGCTCTGACAGCCTTCTTTGCCCCAAACTTGACCAGTAAGACTGTTCTTTGGAAAGCCAAGACCCCAGAGACAAGGAAACTCTGGAGCAAGAAAGGCTTAGAGACGGGTCCAGACCGACTTTAATTACATGATCTAACTCAGCTGACCAAGACCTGACCTTTATTTTATATCATACATATCACAAATAGTAGAGGCATTTAAAGACAATGTACCAGAAACCAGCTTCAATAGTCAGTGATACTAATAAATTAGATTGTTTCTGTGCAGATATCATCTTGTGATTGACATGATAAAGGTCCTAGGTTTTTAATTTAACAGAGCAACTTTCTCACAAGAAATATGCAAGTTGTAATTAATTAACTTGCTACTATCTTTATGTCAAAACATTGAAGCAAAACATATGTCTTTGCTAAAACCTTTCAAGACTTGCAGACAGCACAGGTTTTTTAAAATAAACTTAACCCTGTATTCTACAAAAAGTGGCAATAATTAAATCCTTGGCTATTTAGAACACATTTTTAAACAGAATTTAATTCCAAATTAAAAATCCACATCTACCTTTTACCTTCAATTTCTGAGGAAATAAGTATTTCCATGGTATCATAAAATGCAAATACCAGAGTTAAATTTAATTTTAAACTTTAATAGCTGGCTATTTATTGAAGCAATTGATTACTAACATATAAATATTTTATAAATAATTGTTACCGATTCAAAATTTTTTCCAAGTCACAATTTAAAACACATTTATCCAATATTTCAGGAATATAGATTGTTCAATAGCTACAAACCATCTCAGATTCATCTTGACTCAGCTAAGCTACAGCACTGGAGCCTAAAATATCTTTACTTACATGACTGTTCTACACTTTTGCCCCATTTAGCATTGCCTCAGTTAGTTGTGTCCAAGCCATAGTTGCTACGAGGAGAAAAGGCCCCTAGCAATGTGAGCATAACCCATCAATGCCATTGGTGGCTCTTGATCAGCCTGCGGTACTTTTTTTTTTAAATATATGTAATAATAGGCTCAGTTAGTAGGCTTCTAACTGAGAAGAAATTGAGTTGCTGGTAGCTGCAGTGAATAGGATGTTAAAGGTAATTTGAAGTAACACACGTCCATTTATCAGAGTTTATTGTAATCTTCAGAATGACACCACGCTGTGTGGAGCAGTCAATACCTTGGAGGGAAGGCATGCCATCCAGAAGGACCTGGACAGGCTTGAGAGATGAGCTGGTGGATCCTCACAAAGTTCAACAAGGCCAAGTGCAGGGTCCTGCACATATGTAAGGGCAATCCCAGTTCCAAGTACAGGCTAGGCAGAGAACGGATTGAGAAAAGCCCTGAGGAAAAGGACTTGTGGATGTTGGTGGATGTGAAACAACTTGAGGCAGCCATGTGCACTTGCAGCCCAGAAAGCCAGCTGTGTCCTGGTCTGCACCAAAAGCAGCATGGCCAACAGGTTGAGTGTGATTCTCTCCCTCTACTCCACTCATATGAGACCCCACCTGGAATACTGCATCCAGCTCTGGGGCCCTGAACTTAAGAAGGAGGTGGACTTGAAGAATCGAATCCAGAGGAGGGCCATAAAGATGAACAGAGTGCTAGAGCACCTCTCCTATGAAGAGAGATGAAGAGAGTTGGGGGTGTTCATCCTGGAGAAGAGCAGGCTCAAGGGAATTCCTCTAGCAGCCTTCCAGTACSGAAAGAGAGCTGGAGAGGGGCTTTTTGCAAAGGCTCACAGTGATGGGACAAGGGGCAAAGGCTTCAAACTGAAAGAAAGTAGATTTAGATTAGAAATAAGGAATAGAATTAGAAATAAGGAAGAAATTCTGTACTGTGAGGGTGGTGAGGCACTGGAACAGGTAATGGCTTTAGGTGCTGTTTCTCCTGAGGCTAATTCCCTTCGTGGTTTTTTCCCAAAACCTCCTTTGAGAAGAAGCCKTTCTGGGGGTGCAAATTCASCAAACCAACGAGGGATATCGCCTGTGCAGTTATTAGCACTGAGAAATACTCACACCCGGCATAGCCTAGCCACAAGTCCAGAAATAAAGAGGCAGGAAGGCTCTTAAYGCACTACGTTCCACAGTCCAGGGAGTTTATTCCAATCCAGCTGCGAAGGGAGTAGGAGGCAAAGAGGGCTAAACAATGAAGGTATTGGGTTTTTAAACCCGCGCTCTTGGGGGGGCTTGCAACCAATCACCACGGCTTAGGGGAGGGAAGAAGGGGGGGAGAAACCACCACAACCAATTACTGAGGAGGGAGGGCAGAGAGAACCATGGACCAGTGGGTTGAGGTTCAGGGGGCTGAGAGAAAGCGGGGTAATACAACTTCAACCAATGGGGGTAACCAAGGGGAGGAGTAAGGGGACAGGGATACATGGGATGCCGAGTAAGGGAGAACATTAGAACTGAATCTTATAACGGAACAAGGAATAGTAGRTTGCTCGATCACTTCTGTGGCTGGCTCAAACACTGCAGCACCCTCTCTTGCAGGTTCAGCTACCTCTACAAACAGGTTTCCCAGAAGTTGTGGATGCCTCATCCCTGGAAGTGTTCAGGCCACATCAGATGGGACCCTGAGCAACCTGGTCTAGTGGAAAGTGTTGGAACTGGATGATCTTTTAGGTCTAGGTGGGTTGGAACTAGATGATCTATAAGGTCTCTTTTAACCCAGTCCATTCTATGGTTCTGTGAACTGTYTGGACATAGGAAACTCTATTCTTGCAGAATAGAGTTATCTTTCTGACCCACATGACATTTCAAAAATGTCAACACTCATTCTAGCCATACTTCTAGCACTTCTTAATTGCTTTGATTTTGAAAATCTTACAGAAAGCAGCAAAATTCCTTTAGCTTGTGGCCTTGTTATTTTACACACTCTCTTTCAGTTTCCCTTATTTCTCAAAGTTTATTCATCCCTGCACTTAAACATGGTGTCCTTGTTATTGTTAAATTGTATCATACTGAACTGAACACAGAACATCCACCTTCTCCGTAGAGAAGGAAAGCCTGGGCTCCCAATGCATGCTTGTTCTCCCATGTCTCAAAAAGAAAAACTAAACACTGTTGAAATTGTCTTTTGGTGCTTCTTTATTAAGGGGGCTTATTAAAGGCATCTAATTTCAGGAGAGGATGTTTAAAGCCAAATGAATTGAGACGTCTCCAGACTAAATAAAATGCAGGGAGTGAACTTTGGTGTTTGAATGAGCCTGATGATATGTCCCGCTCTATAGCAGATTCATTTCCAACTTTCACAAGGTTTATAGTTCCTGGTTTGTGACCTTCACCTGTCTAGGTTCTTGGTTACCCAGTCATAACATGAGGCTTCCTCCACAACTACAAGATTTGCTGTGAGATAGCAAAGACATATTTGGATTGCTGAGAGAACAGATTTTTTTTCCACCTTTTTTATTGTTTATCACTGATGCTAAAGATTAATTTGGTGCTTCCTTTACATTATGAACAATAAAAATTGTAAACAACTTTCATGACTTACCAACTATATGAGCTGATGCTTAAATGTCAGCAAAAATTCAATCATCTTTTATGTATTTATGACTCACAAAACTTCTTGTTCATTACTATTTCAGATTAAAATATTGGTCAGCCTGCCTGATATGCCTTTGTGAATATCTATCACTTCAGGTCATACCTAAAAGACAGCCCTTAGGTTTTCCTCATAAAAACTACCTTCTGCTTCCTTTCCTGAATTTTGTGGAGCCTGTAGCCTTTCACTCAAACCCAAAACCTGTCACTCAAACCCACAACCTGGATGTGCTTCTTCTCAGTGTGATTTCACTGCTCTCTGAATTTTGCAGGTTACGTTTCTGCCTTCCTTATCCAACCAAAAATCTAAAATATTTTGTCCAGATTTTTATCAGCTCCCACCTAAATAGCTTTTTATACCACACTTTCATTTGTCTTGACAATTGATTCCTATTTATATCCATCTAGAATTAATCTTCTTCCTGGTGGTATTATTTTGGCAATGTCACCTCTTTTTGCATACCTGTACCACTCCTTGTTTTGCCTTATTACATCAAGCATGAAATATTTATTGTTTCTTTCAAAGTTCTGCTCCATTTATCCTCACTTGATCATCATTTCTCATTTAAAAAGTCACATGCCCGTGCCATTATGTAAGCTTTCCTCCCTTATTAGTTCAATTTTCAAACACTGCCTTTCTGAATACTTGGGACTGTATTGGGTTTGCATGGYAAAATTTTGGTAGCGGGGAACTACAGRGCTGGCTTTTGTGAGAAGCTTCCAGAAGATTTTCCTGTGGCAGTGTCCTGCTTCTGGCCAGGACAGGGTTAAATTTTGCAGTAGTCAGGAGGTTAATTTTCCCAAGTAGAGTGTTTTGCCTGTGGCAGCAATTGGTGAGTGATTACTCCCTGCTCTCATCTTGATCCATGAGCCTTTTGTTATATTTTCTGTTCCCTGTCCAGCTGAGGACAGGAGGGATAAAGCAACCTTGGTGGGCATCTGACATTCAGTCAAGGTCAACCCACCAAAGAGAGGAACTTCATATAAACGTGATCAAGATTATTTCATTAAGTGCCTTTGATACTCTTCATCTTTGTGTGACCTCTGTTTGGAAACCTGCTGATGAAGTTCACTAAATGATATCCTTTTATTGAACTTCTCTATCTCATTGTTTTTATTTTTTTCTGTATTTCATTTTTGAATTACAGSGTCTATGGATTAGGAAGTGGATGGTTTGCCCATCCTGTGTTTCTAAAACAYTTGTAACATCAGAGTCCTAACACTCCCAGGCAAGATCTGAACTATCACCTCACTCATAACATATGTCCAAAGGAAAACAAAAGTACAAACACAAATCTCTGCCTCAACTCTTCAGAGCCTGGGAAACACAGACATTGTAGTTTCCTCTAGAAATCTAGTCAAAATCTCAGAAACTCTGCTGCTACATGTGGGCAGATCTGGTATTCTGTCTGAATAAAGGATTTAAATGTATATTTTATAGTTAAAGTCACATGGGGACCACAAAATAACATATCTGTGCTTGAGTATCCTGCAGTATTCCAGACTGGAATGGGAAGTTTACATTATTTTTTTTAGTTTGGAAACTAGACACTTCTTTGCCTGATGGGACTCAAACTTCACAAAAGTATTAAACTATTAAGTAATTAGATTGATAGTAACAGTAGCTTTCACATGTGTTAAAGAGAGGAATATTAGCTGKTAAAAATATCAGTTTCCAGAAGAAACCTCTTGAATACTTTTGTTCCAGAGTCTCTGCAGTCTTACATGACCAGCAGTAAACCTGAAATAAAAGCCTTTTGCCTTGACTGCCATGGGAAAACATACAAAGTACGTGTGAAGGCTGTGTGCTCTGACTGCTTTTTTATCCAGAATCCTAACTGCATTAAGTATTTTAAAAGACTAGGTTTATTTTCTTATAGATCAATGTGCTGCTTTTCTGGGCCTTTCTTAAGTTCTGATGTCACCTACTTCTCTTGCACACCTGTAATCCCTGTGTCCTAGTTGGTCTAAAAGTAATTTCCATGTGGCAGCTTCTAAGATAAGGATCTATGCCTTAATTTCTGCATCCTCTGAATAAATTTGTCCTCAATTATCTTGACTATTCTTATGTGAGCTCTTTGACTTTGTGTATGCTATTAAAGCATACTTATACTCCAATAAGCAATCTGTAAAAAATGTATAATTGGATTCTCTGTGTGTTGTCTCTCATTAACTCTGTCTTAAGTGTACTCTGTTGACAAGTTTTTAAAAAAAACAAAAACCTATTCTGACAGTCAACCTTGCAAATTTGTCCTTAGATCTGCAAGTCAAATTCTGACACTATTTAAATTCTACAAGTGGAGCTTTGTTAATAATGTCTTGATTATTTGTGAGCACAAAAAAGAGAAAAAAAAAAAGCCGCCAACCACCACCCTAGTTCACATTCTCACAGCTTTATAGGCACTGGAGCCCAGCGCTAGGAAGAATGAAACAGTAAATATATAATCTGTATAATAAGCACATCTCTACATAAATAAGTATGTATAAATCATACTAACTACATGGCAGAATGCAACATTTAAATGTAAAAGAGTTGTCATTTTAAACATACTCAGTATTTCAGAGAGAARATTTAGATATTTGTTCATGTTCACTATGAAATTAACAATTTTTATGTGACTGCTTTGTAACACTACCTTGCCTAAGTAATAAACTACCCTGTGATGTTACATAAAATACTAATTTTTTCAGTAATCTTTTGAAAAAGATGTGTGCATGGGCCAGGAATTAATAGCAAAAAAAAGTTGCTTTATCGTATACGTCATATAAATCATGTATATAATGTCACAAAAGAAGGAGACAGAGAAAGAAAGAATTTTAAATCCAGTTTTGAACTTCTTTCTGTGTTTTAAAATGCCAGCTGCTGCTGGCAAAGTCTAAGCAATCATCCATCCTTCCCCAGTCCTCAGTACAGCAGCTGGGTCTGAACCAGACTCAACCTTGATACAAAACTGCATAAGGGCTGTGGTGCCTTGGCTGTTTCCTGCAAGGATCCCTTTGGCTGCTAAGGAATGGATGGAGCTCTGCATATTCTAGTCCATATCCCTTCCTACATTTGATTCTGGCATGACCCTGACATGCCCCACACCAAGGAATGGGGTAACAGATTGGCTGTAAGGGCATTTGCCCAATAGAATTTTGTGTTGCTTAACACACAATCTATCTGCTCTCACTGTCCCTGAGGTACTTGGAAATAGATTCTAATGTTATGACTGCATTTATCCATATATTTTCCAGTATCCTTTTGTTGTGATTTATAACACCGTATCAAGTATGAATTAATACCTTAGTGTCTCCTGCATTTGTTACCATTCTTTCCACTGGGATCAGCTGGCAGATGAGATTCTTATTAAAGCTTTTGGTTATATTAAACAGTTCTAATGCAAGCACTGATAAAATGCTTTGGGGGGAATCTCACACATTAATCTATTTTTTCCCCATTAACATTTGAGATTATTAAGATGAGTGGCTTTTTTGTTTTGTTTTGTTTTTGTAATTTTATGCTATTATCTGTTTCATTGTCTGTTTACTAAATGTCCTTTTATTAACTTTTATACATTAATAAACTCTTCTAGTAATTTTGATTTTTTTTCTAGTGGAGGTGAATTGTAATTGTTTTTAATATCACCTCTATTTTGTCCTCATGTTTAAATGTTAATCCCATGAGATATAGACTGAAAATATTTTTTCCTCTACTGTCCAGAAAATAGAGCTTAAATAATAGTCACTTACTATTTCATGATTTAAACCCTATATTTACATAGTACCTGCTTTGATTCCACACTCTGCTAATGCCAAAATGAAACTAGTTTGACAATACTTGTTAACAGCAGAAACCATAATGTCTTATAAAATGCCTTTTCTCCTTCTCTCCTAAAATTAACCAAAGTAAAACAAAACCTCTTTTTAAATGAAAACCAGACTGCATTGAAATAACTCAAAAAAAGTTGCTAGTTTCAGTGAAGTCAGAATTTTATTTTTGTTTCTTGTCAAAAGGGCCTAATCCACAGTCATCAGAAATTAATGTAAAGATTCCTGCCGATATAATTTCACTCACAAAGATCAATATGGTTTTTTGGGTGCCATTTAGTATTTACCTCARTGGTTAGCCAAGGAAATGTATGGAGGAGAAAACGTGTCTTCATGTATGTGCATGAAGAATGGGCATGAATTTTGCATTCTAAACCTTAAATTACAGGATTATTTGAGTTTAAAATATGGACTGACTGCAAGTGAAATGCAATCACATGCATTAGAATCTGGTAGCTGCTAACACACCATACCCTGTCTTGATTTTTAGGGGTAGAAGAAAATTATACTGTACTCAATTATAAGGACAATTGTGATTTCTTAAATAGAAAGAATATAATTACCCATGCTGGATTTGGACAAACAATTGAAAATTAAAACTCTGTCTCTTATAAAAGTATCATGGGGCTTTTAACAACCAAAAGTTGTCACTAGCTGGCTTTTATGTGTTCTCTGAAAACAAAGACAGTCTGGCTTTGATAACACATTAATTTTGTATAGTACTGCTCTTAACATTGGATGTTTATTTAAAAACATTTTCAGCTGCAATTTTCAGAGAACTGGGATTAAGAATTGATTGTATCTCTTGCTGAGGGTTATTTGTGTACCTGGGTACACCACTGAAATTAAATCTACATGAGTATTAGACCTACCTTTTAACTAGTATTACAAGATAAGATACTAATTACTCCAACTCAGTTACTAATACTCCAACTGATATGCATTTGTGAACTTCTTTTCTATGTACATTTTTTTTATATAATCAAAAGGTATAGTAATTGAATCCCCAAGTCATTCAACCACTTGATTTTAAATATAAATGCCTCTTCCTCTTCCTAGGAAAATAGTATTTTCTTATGAAGGTTTGAAGAAAAAAACCCACCTGTTTTTGTCATCAAGCCCCTGGGAGTTTTCCAGCCATAGGGACTTCCTATGGAAGGATCATATATATATTGAAGATATGAAACAGTTCTCCATACCAGGAACCTCTTGCGTTTTTATTTTCTCCAAAATTTCTGAATATGATCAAGTGCTGTGTCTCTAGCAAGAAATAGAAATGGATGTGACAAGAACTACATGAACTTTTTTAAATACAAACTGTTAGGATGAATTCTGAGAAATGTTCTCATTAATGGAATGTGATGATTATGCATTGCTAAAGCAGCAGAGAGGTTGCATAGTGAAACAATCAATAGACCAGATGACATTTCAGCTGTACAACTGACACAATCAGGTTGTTCACTCATATCCATTATGTTTTGTGGGTTCTTCAGTGCCAGCCAAGTTTCAAGAGGCAAATAGTGGTGGGATTCCACAGTGGAAACAGAAAGTATGTTTTAACCACCAAATTTTACAAGAAGTTTATCAGCAGGTAACAAAGAAACTATGGATAGGAGTTCAAAAAAGAAACCTGACAAGCACAGATGCTTATGTGAAAATTCTTCACTAAGCACATCTGAGAGTTGGAATTGCACAGTGCATTTTCTTTTGCACAGAAGCTCTTCTCTGAGTCCTTCAGTGCTGCCTCAGCATTGGTGTTTCAGTGCAGGCTTTCTCTATTTCCTTTCTTTTCTTTGTTAATTTGGCCTCTATTCCTTCCTCTTGGTTGCCTAAAGGGAATAACCTGTCTTGGAGCACTTCTAAGGGAACTGCAAAAATGTTACAACAGAAGCCCATATCTGCTGTTTGAATTTCAGACCTACAAGGGTGAATTGAACCCATACTCTGTGATTTTTAGTTGAGGCTTGTTGAAGTGTTCATGGGCAGGAGAAGAAAGTTGAGTATTCCAAGCCATGTTGATTAATCGAATTAGGAACCTATGTGTGAGTTCCTTAAAGTTCCCAAAAATGACTACTGTCTACAATAAGATTTTTCCAATTGCGCTAATATACACAAAATGGATACTGTCCATAAAAGCTATGTATGTGTGTACAAAATCTGAAAAAAAGGAATGTGTTTTCTGTATAATCTCTGTGTCTAATGGTTGCAATTGCACAAGACACTGACAAATACTGAATAGATAAAGAATTGCTACTGAATGCAAAAGGATGTGTTCACTTTAGGAATGAAGATCAAATGGTAGGATCAAACATTAATGAAYTATCCCATCCTTTTCTTTTGTATTAGACAAGAAATACAAGGTTTTAACATTATGTGCCATAAACTAACCAAGAATACTTTTGATGCTAAATATTCCAGTGCAATATTAAAGGTATTTTATCTTTTAAAGAGCTTAAACTCTTCATTTTCAGAGGGTTTTTTTCCAGTTTGAACTAGCACTATAGGGTTCAGAGGGAATCAAAAGGGCCCCTTTGGAAACGAAAATTTCCAGTTTGGAATAAATTTGAGTTGGACAACAATATCTGAATTGTTAATATCACCTTCTTCAAATCGACTCCTTGTGGCCTCTAAGCAGACCTGTCCTTTTCTTCACCCATATCTTATTGGTAAGGTGGGTTGGTATTCACAGAGATTTAAGTATGCGTTTCTCTCCAAAGCTGACTAACATTTTCCATTGCCTCCATTACTTTGTACTAAAATATTTAAATATTAAATATTAAATATTAAAGCTCTGTTTCACATTTTCTAGGATATTTATTTCACACTGTATTTGTAAATGATGGGCTTTTTTGCTGAATAACCACCAAACTATTTAGAYAGAGAGTTCTGTTGTGGTTTACAAATTTTTCTATTTAATAAAGCCCATACCTTTTAGTTATTAGCTATTTTATATGTTCTTAATAACTGTATATAGTAGTTATTTCTTCTTTTTTTTTTGAGACAATAGTCTATGATCATTGAGTATGGGGAAAAATACCATTACAGAGCTGTTAGGATGGGAAGGAAAAACATGCATTTCACAGACTTCAGATTAATTAAGGCAAGCAGAATGTAATTACCTACTTCAAGTTTGGCTAAGAGAACATTATGAGAAATACCATACAATTTTTAAGGACCAGTTTTGTTCAGCACCTTGTTTTTGTGTTTTATCTGAAAGATGACATCTCTAGCAATAGGGTTCCATCTAACATGATACCTGGGCAGTACTAATACCATGAAAAACAGTCATCTCCTGTATCCCTCACTAATAGTATCTCCTTAAATACTTTAGAGGTCCACAGATGTCTTCCTTCCATCTGTATACAGACTAGGCCGACCTCATTTAATTTAGGGGTTCTTGTGTGATTACAATTGAAACCTGTTTTTCTGCAGCACTACAAATGATTACATTATCTCTCACAGCTAGCACTCTGAAATGGAGCAGCACTCTAGAATTACACCCTTTTGAGGACGATCTGTGGTTTGATTAGCATGGCAGTTCAGGGGCAATTGGGTGCCAGGAGCAACTCTTTAATAACCCTCTGCACTAAACACTGATAGCAGAGCAGAAGAGAGAGGAGATTTGTCATTGGTGTTTAGGCTTTTGTCCCTCACACGGGAGGGAGGTGACAGGGCTATAGTGTTACAGAGAATGAATGGAGTTTTGGTTCTATACTCTAAATATTGGTAAGGATAGACATGCTGCCTACAAAGAAGAATACTCTGTACTATCTTGAAGTCTACTTGAATCTTTTTCAGTCTGTCTCCCTCTTGCTATCTGTCTGCTCAATGGACAGTATGTCTAATTGAAGTTTTATGGTTAAGTCAGAACTTCAGCTGTCTGCTTGCAGCTCTAAGTGAAAGTAGGTAAACTCAAACAAATATGCAAAATATTTTTGTACAGTTGGTGCACAATTTTCAGTTKAAATGTTATTTCATTAGCAAAGGTCCTCTTATAGAAAAAAATAAATTGATTATTATTATGCCAATTTTGATAACCTCTTCACTTGAAAGGTTTTACACTGTTTTTATTGGAAACATTAAGTCAGTATTACTCAAGTAGCTATAGAAATGTTTCAACTTGTTCTTTCTCTAAAGGGAAAACTGTAATGATCCTCTGAATTGTGTCAATAATTTTTTTTTTGTTATAAAACTTTCATGAAACATTTGAAGACGTGATTAAATGCCATTTTGAGTACTGCCCCACATAAAGGTCAAAGGCTGTGTAGCAAGATTTCTTTCCCGCCTTCTTACTCCTTCTTACCTGTTCTTTGGCTTATATCTAACTCTGATGCTTTTCCTATTCTTCCTAGGAATCTTAGTCTTCATAAACCATCAMTGGTACAATAGAAGGGTCTAGGCATCGATCTGACAAATCCCTACTCATACTGGTAAATTTAGTCATATCAGAATATCTTCTGAATTTGATGTTATTTTTAGTGACAATAAATTATATAGGTATTCATTATAAAATGAATCCTCATTTTTAACAGTTATAAACAAATTAGAAAGAGGCTTGCATTCTGTAGTAATAGTGTTTTCCTGTCAAACTGTTTTATTGTCCTTTCATTCCACAAAACTTTAGTGCCATTTCCCAGGAGAAAGCCTTCAGCAAAGTAGAGACACTTCAGAGCACAGCTAGGTACAGAATACAAGAATTATAAAACTGTCATAAATGTCAGGATGTATTGTAATCAGCAGCACAGTAGCTGTGCCTGGAAACCAGCCATTTATTCTAAGGAGTTCTTTATGGTCTGGTAAATTGCATTAAATTTAAACAAGATTGTAATGACATTTGATACAAAATAATATTTTAATAATTCAAGACATTTCCAGTTTCATGAGAATTACATTTTTTTCTTTTTTTTTCTCCCACATTATCTTTCCATCCTTTACTTTATTCTAAGACTTTAATTTTACCATACATACCAGGACATCCTCTGCTTTTCTGCTATACATACACACTTCCCTGTACACTTCTTTATAACACCAGCACTCTGAATTTAGTCTCCCAACTGCTAGTTTAGCACCAGTTTGACTTCATTGACCACAGTGGAGTTTTCAGAAGCTCAGATGACTGCACAGAAGATCAAAGTGAATCTCAGTAATTTTATGATTATTTAACTGGAGTTTTCAGATGTATGAAAACTAAAGCTCCTAAAATAAAGCAGCCTCTACACACAGTAAGGAAACAATGTCAAACAACAGAACAAACATCAATGTGTTAAAAAAAAAAAAGATGATTTCTGAAAGTGAATAATTAAACAAACAAAAGTTAGAACAATATAAAGGAATTCTATATTTCTCTATGGAGAAATAAAAGAACACACAGAAGGCAAAACTCTTACAAATAAATAATTAATATTTAACCATTAATCAGTACGTAGTCTAATATACATTATTCGTGCAGCTACAGTTAACCATGTTAACAGAACAATTGCCATTCTGCGGCAGACTCTGTTGTTCATCTCTCCCTCTGCTTTCCTCTTTTCTTCTGTCTCCCATATCCATCCTGCTTCAGTTCATTTTCTGTTACATGCCTTAAACTTGCATCCATCTTTTCTGTTGCTTTTGACACTTTCTGTAGTCAAGTACTGGTGAGCACAGGTAATATATTATTTATTTATTGAGCATTGTGCTCAATAGGGAGGCAAATTAGTATTCTGTCCYTATCACTCACTGCTAGACACTGCACGCACTTGGAACACATTACCACATTAGACCAGTTGTGAGGCTTTAAATTAGATTTGTGACTTGAAAGTTTGAATAAGAAAACTAATAGAACACAAAACGAAGCAGAGGGAAAATGAGATTAATTATCTACAACATTTGGAGTGAACTGTTGCTGATGCACTGTGTTGTAGAAGGCTATTTTTGTGCTACAAACATGCCTTAATTTTGCTGACATTAAGCTATGTGAATGGTTGTGAAAACACATTTATTTACAGTTTCTAATATACTAGACTTATTTTTTAAATTAAAAATAGATATTTTGAAAGTGCTGTACAATTTTCCCCTCTGTTGTTTTGCCTTACTGTTTTGAGATAGGATTAATTGTAAGCACCACAGGGACCATAGAAAATAATAGTGGAAATAAAAATTTGAATCCTAATGTTGAATTAGAGGAAAATTAGGTAAGAATTTTTAATGTAAAGTTGTTCATTTTGTGTCATGTTACAATATAAGATAAAATTATGTATTCAGTGAATGCATCAATGCAGTCTTTGAACAGGTAACTGTACACACAATGCAAAACCACATAATTTTTTTCACCCTTTCCATTTTCCTTCTCACCCATATGAAAGGCTCTCTCACATTCAGTATGAAAAAATAGTAAAGACTGACAAGGCAGGAGCCAAATTGCACGTTTACAAGTCTGATTTATCATCACCCCTGCAAAGGCTGAGCTTTCGTTTCATTTCTAAAACTATTTCCCAGTGATTTAGGCAATTCAGGTAGACTGACAATTCACCTGCAAATAGTATTGAGTTCAGGGACCCATATTCTTACGTCACTAGTGCTTCTTTTACCTGTTCCTTCTTTTCTTATTTGTTCCTTTCTTRTTTTCTTATTAAGTGAGACTGCTGATATTTAATAAAGGTAAATTTATGGTGGAACATCAAAAAATGCTCAAACAAACCATAGCCTGCCCCCAATGAATTTCATCAGTTTTCCTGTATTTGATTCCCTCTTCAATATTTTTACATGTTTTTCTTTACATAAATAGCCTTCATCTAATGTAAACAGTTATTTTTTACTATTTTCATATAATTTATTTCTTCTAGTTTATTGGATCAGAAAAATATTTTCCACAGTGCTTGAACTTTTGGGAAGCATGGTTAAATGAATATCTAATTCCTGTGCCTATACAAAAGGAATACATATTAAGAAGTACTGTATAACCTTGGTGYATTTTTAAAATTCAGTATCTAAAACTGGAAGAGAAGTTATGGATGAAGAAAAATGAGATAAAATCTCTTTCTTTGTATATTCATATATGCACAGTTACACTGACTACACCCACACATATATATGTATGATTGAAATGTGTTTAAGACGCTTTGTCAGATGTTCCAAACCCATCTTTTTCTTCAAAAAATATTTACTTTACTAAAAATATCTGAGTTATAAGGAAAGGTTGTTGTATCTTGAGTTGCTGTATTTTGAAAGAACAMAGATATAAAAAAAAAAAAAAGATGAAGTAATGTGCAAACTGTGATAGCTAAGGAAATCAGGCAGTTGATAAGCGTAGCTGAAAGAAATATATATGAAATATATATATATGTGTGTGTGTGTGTACTTCTGTTCGGATGTAGGTACATCAGAACCACAACTAGTGATTTTTACTGATACTGATATTAAAGAGAGACGGCAAAATCATGCAGAAAAGGCAGAATTATTTAATACATGTTTATGTCGGGCATCAGCAGGAAAAGAGTAACAAAACCCCCCCGGAACAAGACAGAAGAATAGATATCAGATTTGATATTGATAATTATATTTATTGTAAAGGGTACTAAAAAATTTTATGAAGCTAATCATTTATTAAAATGCAGAACTAGAACATTCAAATCCAAGAACACCCTAGGAATTGTCSAGAAATGTCTGGGAGCTGTTTAAAATAGATGTTTTCAAAGAGAAACAATGGAAAACTCACAGAGGATTACAAAACAGCTGAACTGCTGTACTGGTGTTTTRAAAGGTTATAGGATAGGAAATTAAAGGACAGCTAGGTTGATATCAATCTCAGACAGTTATCAAAAAGCTGGCATGGATGTATTCAGTAAATAATTAAGAGTCGGTAACATTCAAAATTAATGTCAACCAACGCAGTTTAATGAAAAATAAGCCTTCTTATATAAACTGTTTACTGTTTTCCATGAGATTACAAGATCGGTTGATAAAGGTCAATTTGCTGAATAAAATATTCAGACTTCTGTACGGTACTTGGCTTCACATCACATGACTTTATGGTTTTAAAGAAAGATCTATTATTAAAGGAAGACATCCATATTTCAGGTACATATAATTGTCTCTACTACTAAGTTGCAAAACGAAACTGTAGATGAGAAATTATAATCCACTATGGATGGAATTTCTTGTGATTTTATGAATATATCTCAGACCAAGTTTATTCACTGTCTATATTGGTAGTTTAGAATAAAATATAAATGAAGAGTGAGTAAAATTACTGAAAATACCAGAATAGGAAAAGTGGCAATAAATAAATAAAGAAGTAATGCAGGTAAACACATTGAGACATGTTATTTGGTAGAAAGAAGTAYATCTTAACACTTTACTTTTTAAAGTGAAGGGGTGAAAGATTGTGTCAGAAAAAACATCAGATCACACTAGTATGAGTTGAGCTGATTCAACAGCTAGGTGCTTATCCGAGCCCCATTCTCCACAGACTATAACAAACATAAAGAGGTCTGCTTTCTCCTTTACCTGTGCACTGGAAAGTGAGGCTGATTTTCTCCTCCACTGCTTCCAAGAAGTAGAATGGAGGAAGAACATATAGTACCAGACACAGCTGACAAATTTGACATACGACATTTACAGTTCCCCGGTATTTGCCACCTAAAGCCCTGCCTTCCCTGCTGTCACTGACTATGGCTAACAGGATCCTCCCAAGTTTTTCACTCTAGCCCTTATTTCTAATTTTGCCTCTCACTTTGTACCTCTGTCTTTCATCCTCATAGGTATCACAATCTTCATTTCAAGTCCACATATGTGAAACCTCAAGTCAGTACTGTTCCCAAGATGATCAACRGAATTCATTTACCCAGACACGATTCAGAAATTAAGCTTCATCACCAGCTATGCAAGAAGAAAAGTAGTATTTCTGCACCACAATATGACATTAATGATGCTATTAGTTGAATACTATGACAAGTTCTGGTGCTTGTACTTTAGAAAAGATGTTACAATTTTAGAAGCTTTTGAAAATAATAACTGGAATGAGGAAGGATGAGGAAAATGGCTCATGTGAAGAAGCTGCAAAAGCTCTTTGTATTGAATTTCTTCAAGGACATGACTTCATCACAATCTACAAATGCCTAGTTGAAAAACGTTTTGGCATAAGGCAAAATGAGATGCAGTGGTTTGAAGGCAAAGTTAGGTAAATTAGACTAGATATAAAGGTCGTTTCAGAGAGATCTAAACAGAACAACTTCCCTAGGAAAACTCTCTTGAGTTTAGGCTTCTCTACTGAGTTTAGTTTCAAAATTAAGCTATTAAAAAGAAAATCAAAAAGAAGTTAGCTACACAGTTGCTAGGTGTGCTTCTGTGGTCTGTATTACATGAAATAAATAAGATTAACGAACTGTAACAGTCCTCCTGGTTTTAAAATCTTAGCAATTCTCTATATACCTCCTTTACTCACTTTTGTATGCCCGGCACTTTTTAGTTAATGGCTAAGAACATTGAGACAGGCACTTGACAAAGTATCTGAACACTTACAGTGCATTTTCTATGGAATTTGGAAAGTCATCTGAATAAATTTTCCAGAAATATGATGCTGAACTGATACTGCTACCTACTTAAGGTGAAGGCCCATACTGGGTAATTGTTTGGTGTAGTCTTGATGATCTGTGATGCAGAATTTCATCCCAGGACCATATTCCTGAGCAAGACACATTTGTTCCTTGACCTTCCGGCTAGACACAGATCAGAGAAACACCACTATATTACAAGGGTCATTTGGATTATTTCCATCACTCATATTAAAATTTTCTTATTTTGCATGATAATATATGGGGTTCATATGAGGTTCCTAAAAAAAGTTTAAAAGTTATGCAAATCAGAGATTATTTTGACAACCGTTACCAGGATGCATTGACAACCAGGATGCATGGACTCCTACTTGTCCACTAGGAAGGAACATTATTGCAAATTGTATAATAAAAAAGCATAAGAGTTCCCTGACACATGGTCTGTTCAGCCTGACAAGAATACAAGTTTTTACAATGAGCGTTGCACCCCTTACTGAATGGGCAGTGACAGACAAGTCCAGTCATTTCTTGAACACTTCCRAGGACGGTGACTCCACCACCTCCCCGGGCAGTCTGTTCCAATGTTCAGACACTCTTTCTATTAAAAAGTTCTTCTTGATGTCCAACTGGAACTGCCACTGGTGCAGCTTGAGGCTATGTCCTCTTGCCCTGTTACTTCTTACCTGGAAGAAGAGGCCAACTCCCACCTTGCTAACACCTCCTTTTGGGTGGTTGTAGAGGATGATAGGGTCTGTCCTGAGCCTCCTTTTCTGCAGGCTTAACTGCCCCAGCTCCCTCAGCTGCTCCTCACAGGACTTGCTCTCTATACCCTTCACGAGCTCTGTTGCCCTTCTCTGGACTCTCTCAAGCACCTCAATGTCTTTCTTGTAGTGAGAGGGCCAGAACTGAACACAACACCTTAGGTGTCGCCTCACCAGTGCCCAGTACAGAGGGACAATCATTGCCCTGGTCCTGCAGGCCACACCATTCCTGATACAGCCCAGGATGCCATTGGCCTTCTTGGCCACCTGGGCACACACTGGCTCATGTTCAGCCACTGTCAACCAGCACCTCCAGGCCCTTTTCCACTGGGCCTCTTTCCAGCCACTCTTCCCCCAGCCTGTAGTGATGTAGTTGTCTTATTATTGTCAAAGGCAACAAAATCTTAATATCTGGCTTGGTGTTCTCTTTTCTGTGCTTGATTGGTCTGCTTACCCCCYCTTGAGCCTTTGTCTGCTAAACCAGCTACAAAAGCTACTGGACAACAAACCCCACCTAGCTTGCATTTAAGATGCAACAGACATCAGAACGATTAGATCATTCTTAGCACCAATTCAGGTGGAAAAATAAAAAAAAAAGAGAAAACAATGAAAAAGACAAATCTGGAAGTGTTAAAAAATATTAATAGTTCAAGAATAAGATATTCAAATTTTTCAAGTGAGATTCAAAAAATAAACTYAGATCATTCCGCAACTCTTTCTTCCAAGACTGTTTAATTTGCTCTTGCCAAATTATTTTTGCCCAACACATACATTTTAGATGTGAGTGTGTGAAAAAGAGAGTGGTTTGATAACCTGGTGGTTAAGTACCTGCATGGAATGGGAAGGAGAATATAATATCCACATTCTACTTTTCTGAACATACAGTGATGTCAATCAAAAGACCCTATTTAAAAGAGAAGTTAAACTTCAGTCTGGTCTATGTTACAGAGTAGATAAAAAAAGAGGTTTGTACTTCTATTCTCCCAGGAGAGTAAATGGATTAATGAGCAAGACAGTAAAAAAGAGGTCCTTCCATCTCTGTAATATTTTTTTAGTATGCCCTCTAATGAGTTTTATTCTTTGTTTCTAAATTCAGTTCCTGGGTTTGGGTTTTTCTTTGTTGTCATTCTTTGTTTTATTTTATTTAGATTTAGTTGCTTAATAAAAATAGGATTTTTTAATTAACCAAAAGGCATAAGACTTAGCAGATAGGCTCATCCAATTTCTCAGTACTTTCTTAATCTAATTGAGCTCACGAATATGTGTGTTTATACACATATCTATACATACATACATATATATATATACACACACATATACACACACCTATACATTTCAAAGGCCTATGAAAGTTTGTAGGTAACTGCAAATCTGTGATAAAGTAACACCCATACAATGGCTCAGATTATTTTCATTCTTTGTTTATTCACATTCCAAAAGTTAGGCCTTACAGCTCCTTTTCTCTTTTTTGAGATGAACAGAAAAATAGTGAGAAAGCCCTAGGAAGAGCTTATGAGTATACACTACAGAAGAACATTTTGACTTTCAAGTATAATGATTCAAACCACAAAAAAAAAAAAAAGGCAGCTAKGAARGCTTAAAAGTGATAAAAATTATTAAAGAGAGGACTCATTTAATAGAAAATGTAGTATAATATGGTGAAGAAGAAAAAGGCTATCACTGGTATTTATATCTTGTATATGTAAGCAGCAACATTGGAGACATAAAGCTAGAGAACTGACAGTCATAGAACTGTAAATATTGAGAATAACCAGGAGGATCAGAAAAAAACCAGTGAGATTAAATTGTTCATTAAAGGTAGGATAACAGTATGCAAATTACTGCTACAAAGATTACAAGGAAATGGCATTTTTAGAGCAGAGAAAAGAGTATTAAGGGAAAAGAATATAGCTGCATTTTCTGAAAACCGTGCAAGAGGTTCCCACTTACAAAGCTGTGTCAAATGTGTAATAGGGCAGCTTTTATTGCTTAAATGGTTTAAAACAAGACCGAATAACACACTTTGAAAAAATATTGTACCAGGAGGAAGATGAACTAGTAGACCTTACCCTTTTAAGATGTCTCTGTCACTCCAGTGTTTTATCCTTATCCATTTAATTAGTTATGGAAACATTAATCAATAGGCTCTTTTCTGCCAGTTCAAAAATGGGAGCTTCTGAAACAGTTATTACAAAAACGCTATATATATAACATCCATAAAACTTTTATTTCTGTTTTAATAGATKGTACTGCACTCTTATTAAGCCTTTACTCAAATTTTTTCTTCTGAACTGAAGAAATTCTTAACATTCTTTCAAGAACTTGTTCTTCTTTAACAAACACTGGATATGGATATGATAGGATATATTCACATGGCTGAACTTGCCTGTTACTGATAATATGAGAAATGACAAAATGTCATTGAGAACATGAAGCAGCAGTGCATGTACAGGGGTTAATTTTATACAGGAATCCATTTGCATTGGAAATTGGTTTGGGGCGAAAGAAAGGAAGATTCTTAAAGACGTAGTATAAACAGAAGGACACATACTAGTGCTGCTGAAACAACTGATACTAAGAAGAGAAAAAATTGTGCAAGTCTGTTACTTAATATTATTGGGCTTTGAGGGGGACATCTGAATTCCAAAGAACCCAATATTATCTCTAATATATTATAAACAGACAACTTTAATGGCAAAGCACCATTAGTCCTGTTAAGCTTCACATGGTATGCTTTTGCATAATAGATTCAGTTGGCTTTTCAATATTTTTAAGAGCAATCATTTCTAGCAAAGACAATGACAACCACTACCAAGCAACCATTTTTTCCCACTGAACTAACCATGAAAATAGTTTAGCAGAATACATTTAGAAAGCTAGTCTATATGACCCTAATTTTAACAAACATTGACACTTACGCCTAAATGCATTCTTATTTTTATATACTAACGGAAGTCCTTGGCTTAAATGCATAGGTTAAATTTCAATTARTCATATTGTTAAAAGTGGTGCTCCGCTAAATATAAACAATAAACAAGTAACTTCTTGAAAAGACAAAAACATTGTTCATACCAGTAGTATGAATTTATACATAGTTGCTTAACAAAAAAAAAACCTTTCTTGCCCTTCATTTCTTAATTATGTTGTATTGTCATACATTTCCAGCTGTATAACCACTAAGAAATGTATTAAGAGAAGAGTTTAAGATTTGTTTGGGGTTTTTTTTGAGAATATCTGACAAATCAGATATTGACACTCCAAGAAGGGCCTTAGCCTGTTCTAAACGTTATTAATGACTCTTGTTAGGTTCAAAGATCTTTTGATCTGTCCTGCATAATGATTGGATGTTAACCTGCTAAATAGGAGATTTGAAAACTGAGGTTTGAATGGGGAAAATGTGAAGATATTGCCAAGTGATACTTTAATCAACTTTACAGTTATTGTTTATATAAGAAAGTTTTTGTGAAGTTCTGTAGATAAAGAGCAAACTTTTTGAAATATTCCTAAGAAACAACAACAATATTGATATGAACAGGTATGAGACGAARGGTTGCTCATTACTTCATAGTACTGACGGTCTTTGCACTGCTTTGACACTGATAGCAACAACAACAGTTTGTTTTTCTGTAGAGGAGACTCTCAATTTTCGGCAGACTTTGCCAATAAATTCAAAAGTTAGAAGCTTTAAATCAAAGTCCCAGCCAGGATTACAATCTTGGTGCTTCAGCTACAAAGAAAATACTGCATAACAATTTCAAATTGGCTTTCTTAGAAAATGGTGATGTTAGAACTATAGTGGACCATCAGCTGTGCAAATCAGACTTTCTAGAGTCAAAATGTTAGTTTACTTTTCATGAATCAATTTCGATCCTGAAATAAGCAGGCACCTCTCCAGCTGAACTTACTGAGAGTGACAGACCTGGTCTGTGAATAGGCACACTGGTCAACATTCATTGCAGCAAAAATAACTGAGATGCCTAAAACAGGTGAAGCCCAGTTGCTGTTCACTTCCTCAAACGCTAATAGTGAGAGAGATGGGAGCCTTCAGCAGGCATTTTATGAGGATGCCTGCACACCCTCCCTTGGCAGATAGACTGGAWAACTTAGAAATAAGAATGTGAGTGCACATGGTGTTTATGGAGATTGAACAGAGACAAGACTCTCTGGAGGGGTTTTGCACTAAAAATGGTCACATTGAGGACCTGACTCCAGCCCAGACAGGGCAGCCCAGCCTCACGAAGAAGTGCTGGTGAAGGCCCTGTACCCACAGTGAGATGTCACATGTGGCCAGCACTCAGGGCCACATCACTTCTAGGTGCAGGAGACCTTGTGGGGGGCTTTGTCACACAGAGCTGGAGGGCTCACAGCTCTCACAGGAGGTGAGCAGCTGGGGAACCTGTACTGCTGGAGAGAGATGCCGGTGACCTCTGGCTGGGGTGTAGGGGAACTGTAGGGGGCCACTAAAATTTTGGAAGGTTTAGTCACAGAAGGGTGTTTAGAAACTTGTAGGAGCTTATTAGCATTTTATAAGTGTCTAGTGTTGTTGTTTAACTGTTGTATAACTGATATTGATCCTGAATATATAGATCACTGATTTCTGGATAATTACATGTCCTTAATAAATCACTAAATTGCTTTGTTCTTAATCTAGTTTCAACTATTTGAACTGAGCAATTTTTCCCAACAATACAATTCAGTGCATCTAAATGCTGAAATAGCTTCAAGAGTTTCTGTTCCTCTCTATTAGCAATAGYTTTTGACTGTTCTAACTTAGGAGCCTTGGAAAAAAGATTGAACTATATCTGAGTAAATGCAACCAGCAACAGAAYCTGAATAGCATTGCAGGGAATGAAGTTACAAGTCTTCATCCACATATTAAAGAAATTATCACAACTGGAACAGCAATCCCTGGGGCAGGGATGTTTAAATGTGTGAAACTGGGTTTTAAAGTCTTGTTCTGGACAGCTGTACTGTTTCTGASAGTGAAAGATGGTTGCTAAAAGCTCTCCAGCTTTATCGAAGTTGCTAAGTAATGATCAGAAATAAAACACCATAGTGTTCTGGCAATTCTGTGTGAGGGTTCGGGTTTTCTTGTTTCATTTTTGTTTCTGTTTTCTCTGCAAGGGGTGAAGAAAGGCTATATGACCATGAAGATGTGATAACTGATGGGCTATTTGTTGCAAAGCAAGGACTAGAGACAAGTGTCCACACATCATGAAAGTGCTATTGTTTTACCTAGATCAAGAAAAGAAACAGAAGAATTAGGTAGGGCAGGCTATACAGGGATTCAATAAACAAATAATTTCAATTATCTCATACAAATTAAGTAAGTCTGGTCTCAGTTAGGGAATGTAGCCAGGGAAAGAAGAGGTGCAAGGGCCTTACAYGGAGAAAAAGGTCTGTTAATTATGAGGTCTAGCAAAGGATCTTTTCTTTTAGATCACTGCAAGCAAATAGCTTTTAGTGCTTCCCCTACTTATTTTTATTTTACACTTTTGTGCTGCTATACAGCCATCTGAATGAAATTAGGCGACAAAACTACATTGTGCAATGGTCTYTTTTTTTTTTTTTCCCCTTAGTCTGGCTATCAACGTCTTGTGCAGAAAAACAACGGACAGGTTGCCCCRAGCTCTACCTGTTGTACACACAGCCAGTCCTCCTCCCCCTCTGCTGTCAGTCCTGCTGAGACTAACAGCAACCATGTGTCATCCCAGCTCCTCTTAAACTCGTTGATTCTCCTGAGAAGATCCGCCTGTCTCTGTAAATCTGTTAGCTGATTGTCTCCTACCATAACTAACTGACAACGCTTAATACATTCTCTTACCTGTTCCTTCTTAATATTCATGTACACTGCATATACAATATGCACTAAGAGCAACTGGTGTCATAGCAGATGGGTACAGCAGGAAGTGTATATATTAGAGGAGAAAAAATCAGGGGTTTTTTTTGTCCGTTTTTTTTCCTCTTCTAAGTAAGCAATACATTTTTTCCATTTTGTTTCCATTCAAAGCCCATTGGTACCTAAACAAAACAGCACAGTTTTAGACATAGATTTATTTGTATTTATTAAATTTTAAAGAACTGCAGCTTTTTATTGCTCACATTTTTCAATAACTATTACATTTCAATTCTGCCAGAAAGACTCACTTCTGTCTGCCAATCAGTGTCAACAGCCAATCTCATCAATGTAGCTGGACATTTATTTCACAAAATTAACTTACATTCTGGTTAACATTATTGATTATGACAAGTGATACTGTAGGATTACTAACTGGGTAACTTCAAACATATGGAAAATCTCATTTCTGATTTCTCTACAATGTGGTTATCCAGGAGAGAAAGTCATAGTAGAAAATGGTGTAGCGTATAATAGTCATTGAAATATAAAATAATAATTGCTGCTCTACTGGTACCTTGATATATAATTAAACAATACATATTGTAAGAAGTCTCAGATTACATATCCCCATGGCAGGCAACTACTTCCATGGGGAGCGTTTTGTAAATGGAGGAAATTAATGGGCTAAAAGCCAAATTATCACAGAAAATGACAAAAGCAAGGGAAAAATCAGTGTGAAGGATAATATTCCAGGCTTGACTTGTTCCATTATACTTAGCCATTACAGAGAGGCTCTCAGGTCACTGAATGATTTGTTCCGCAATACCTGTAACTGTGCACAATAGGCTAAGTGAAAGGCAGTATCCATCATAACTTTAAATTGCCTTGCTTTTGTCAGTTTGTGCAGTGCCTTTAACATTATTTAAGTATACTATGGGGAATATTGTTATTAAAGACAGATTGTTCCTGAATTACCCAATCTAAAAGAACCTAAAACAATATACCTAAAAGACCAAAAAGGTGTGTGTCACCTAAGCTTATTATCTGAAACTGACTTATCCTGCACTTATTTTGCCATGTCTTTTAATTTGTTTGAAGGACATCAGGTGGAGCATTAACAGAAGGAAGCTGGTCAAAGAAACATTGCAAAATTATTGAGCAGCAAAGCATGTTTTTTGGTTTGGTTTTTTTTTTGTAAATTATTTGATCCTTGTCCCACTTTTGCTTTAATTAAAATAATTCTTACATAAACAAAACAGTTTTCTTTTTCAGGACTTTGATGAATGATGATGCAAAGACTGGTGGATAAGTGCACATTATGTCAGTGTCATCTTTAGAGTGTGGAGAGTAGTCCTATGACTTCAACAGCAAAACCACAAAATTCTTGAACTAATAKGAAGCTATCATGGAGTCAGAAATTCTAAAATAATTGTTTTAAAAAATGAGCATCTAAATCCAGCAAAGATACTGAATATTGCATTTTTCTGACAGGGGATCACAGTGGTTTTCATACATGGACATGGTCATCGACATAAACATGGAAGTGTGTACATTGCTTCCAAGTACAATTTCAGGAAAGCTGGGGACTTAAAGTGGAGTTTAAACACCGTAAAAAAAGAGTAAATATGAGAGTAGTACTGAGGTCTTCGAGTTACGTGTTGTTTAATAACTTAATTCGAATTCTATTTAATATCTTTATCAATTATTTGGACAAAGGGATCAGTAAGTTTGCAGGTGACACCAAGHTGGACAGGAGTGTTGATCTGTTGGAGGGCAGGAAGGCTCTGCAGAGGGATCTGGACAGGATGATGGGCTGAGGCCAATTGGATTAACCTCAACAAGGCCAAGTGCTTAGTGTTACGGGCTGGGGGAAGAGTGGCTGGAAAGAGGCCCAGTGGAAAAGGACCTGGGGGTGCTGATTGACACCCAGCTGAACATGAGCCAGCATATGCCCAAGCAGCCAAGAAGGCCAATGGCATCCTTGCCTGTATCAGCAACAGTGTGGCTAGTGGGACCAGGGCAGTGATTGTCCCCCCATACTCAGCACTGGTGAAGCCAAACCTCGAATCCTGTGTTCAGTTCTGGCCCTCTCACTACAAGAATTACATTGAGGTGGTGAAGTGTGTCCAGAGAGAGCAACAAGGGTCTGGAGCACAAGTTTTATGGGGAGTGGCTGAGGGAGCTGGGGTTGTTTAGCCTGGAAAACATTGCCACTCTCTACAACTACCTGAAAGGACATTGTAGAGAGGTGGGATACTAGGAAAAAATTCTTCCACAAAAGGGTTGCGAAGCCTTGGAAGAGGCTGCCCAGAGAAGTGTTTTAGTCACCATCTTTGGAAGTATTTAAACAACATGTATGTGTGGCACTTATGGGCATAGTTTAGCGATAGATTTGGCAGTGACAGGTTAACATTTGAACTCCATGATCTTAAAGTTTTTTCGAACCTAAATGATTCTGTAATTCTATAACCATTGAACTACATGGTACATATAAGATATCRCATGTTCATTAGCTCTAGCCTATTCCAATTCAGAGAAGAATTTGGATTTGAAATTGTGCTGGTGTCAAGGTTCTAAGTAGGACGCTGTTGAGACGGAAGGTGTTGTACAAATGTGATCAGGCAGGAGGTTTAGTGTCTGCAGGCCTAGATAGCCAGCTTAGTAGGAATTTAGAAGAGCTAATTGTTATTTTAATGTTCACAGAATGGTTGGGATTGGAAGCGACTTCTCGAGGTTATCTGGTCCAGCCCACCTGCTCTGACAGGGTCATCTACTACAGGACTGAATCCACAGATTTTCTGAGAATCCACAGAGATGGAGACTCCACAACCTCCCTGAGCAACTTACGCCAGTGATCAGTCATCCTCAGTGTAGAAAAGTGTCTCCTGATGTTCAAGAGGAACATCCTGTGTTTCCATTTATGCCACTAGTTCTGTCACTGGGCATTAATGAAAAAAGCTGTTGCTTCATCTCCTTTCCACCAGCATGTGGGGTATTCTACCCGCATACGTTGGGGTTAGACCTCCCTAGGTGCCGGACTTGCTACTTCCTTTCAGTGAAATTTCACTGTGTGAAATTCCTGCTAGCCTTCCAGAGTAAATGAAAATTCTGAAATGTTTTTCCTCATACTTTGGGAAGCTAACTAACTTTAGGCAACTCAGATAAAAGTTTAGACAAGAAGGAAATATCCACAGCTTCTTACATAATCAGTGGCAGTATCCTACTTGTCTCTAGCATGCATAGAGGAAGTTTACTGTCATCTGAATACATTGATATATCAATATGTTTTATAGGTTTCTAGACCAGGGACAGTTTAGGAGTTCAGTCATGTGCAGCTTACATTTTCATTATTCCACAGTGCAGCAGTTTTCAGAAGGCAGAATAAAATCAGTCATAGAAGTTAATGCTGCTGCCTGATCCTTCTGAAAGAAGAAGGATCAGTCTGGACCCCCAAAACCTTGCTGGATTTAGCCCTGAGCCCTTGTGTCAAAAAAAAAAAGAAAAAAGGTAGATTTGTGTCTGGTACTAAGCCTTACAAGTTTAAAAACTTATTTCACACTGGTTTACATAAAACAATTGTCTTGAGTACAGAAAACTGAGCAAATAAAATATTGGGAAGAAACTGTGGTTATTTTTTTGTTGTTTTATTTTCCCTAAGAAAGAGTATAGTTTCCAAACTAGATACTACAGGAATTGTTTTAAGGAATAAATTAGTACTTGTAGCCTTCGATTCAACTCATTATCTGGAAAAGTATTTAAGCCACAAATGAAAATCACATAAGTAGTTGATGCGACAGTGTTGGAGTTGAGTAACAGCAACGACTGCTGAGAATTAACAGAACAATGTGATAATATGTTTTGGGACTAATAAAAMAAAGCGTGACTATTCAATAGGACTGAGAACACTAGGAAAACGCTTGGTAGGTGGAAAGGATTAGCTCACAGATTGCATGTCTGTCTGATGCTCTGCAGCACAGCAAGGTAGAGGATGTGCCAGAAGTGCTACTGATATGAGGTATGGCACAATTCCAGGCTAATATACCTGTTTGTCAATTATTCTACATCAATATGGTTCTTTCTACATAACACTGTATTGTGTCATATGAATGTATCTTTACAGAGAAGGTACTAGAAAAGAAGCTGTGGGGAAAAAAACAGCTTCAGCAAGAGGAAGGCAGATTCAGTGTCCTGTTATGTTTTATTTTCACAGAAGTCAACAGCACATTTCCTGCTGATTTTGGTTGTGCATGGTCAGATTGCTGGTGTGCAGATGATTCATAGAAAAAGTACCAATATTAGTGAAATATGTACCTACATGCATCATAAAGGTTGTTTCATCCATCACAGTCAATTTTGGTTGATAAACKAAATAAAGCTGAAAAATCTGTAAAAGTAGGACCCCTAGTAGTAAATATATGAAAAGCAAATTAGCTACTTATCATTCCTGCCTCTGTAACCACTTATTATATACGCAAGTCCTCCTTCAACAACTACCCTCTTGTAACTTCAGCCAAGGAACATACATGAAAAATAAAAACTACAAGCTTGTAGCAGAGGAAATGTAATTTTAGTTTATTTCTTTGCTGAGGTATGGAAGTGTAGATAGCTTGTTTTGATACCACAAAATCAATTCAGCCCTTTTTGCTGTGAAAAACTACCAGTTTTTGCTTAGCAAGTACTTGCGAATTTGATTTATTGTGAATTTTTTCTATTTCACAGCAAAGAAGCTTTTTCGTTTTTCTCTTTTTTTTTTTTTAATATATATGAAATGGCAAGTTTCCAAGTCTAAAAACTGCCTTTCATTTGTATGGAAAATAAGGAAAGCCTTGAGGTGGAACCAAAAGTATGGATCTCTTTTTCCATACTATAACCAAGATCTTTTTTTTTTACACAGATGTCACTCAGATATCTTCATTCCCTCTTTTCAAGTTTATAGGGGTTTTTTCTTCTTAATTTCTAATATAATTTGCTCTTTCTTTTTTTTTTTATTGTAAGCTCTTGGAAATGTAACTTGTTTTTTAAAATTATATTCCTTGAATATTTTCATAATTATTTTTATCTTTCTTACAAATATGTTAATGATAGATTTTTAGTCTTTGTGCAATCAGTCATTAAATATATTCATGTGTTGCACGATAGGTTTAAGCAAAAGCACAAACAATTCTATAAAGAATTATAATTTATAGACAAGCGTCATGGTCCCGTGCACCTTTAAGGACAGGAGATCTGCCTGGGGAAAACACATGAAAAGACTGGTGATTTGGGTATTGCTCATATAAGACTTGATGTCTATGGCCAACATAAACCACTATAATAATCTTGAAATTAATGGGATGAGTCTCATTTAAGCAACATTGGCTAGTTTATTAACTGCAATGCATTAGCAGTATATTGCCAGAATTGACTTAGTAGGCACAATAAGTGATAAAACTGAAGAATCTGAGAAGAATTACACCCAGGAGCATAACCGGAACTCAGTGAATAATAGCTTAAATTTATTGGAATACAGTCCMTCACATATAAGACAGTAAACAAATCACATATAAAGCATAAAAATATACATATCTGTTCCTAGTAGGTGTCATTTAACTTTTGACACTGTTACCTTTCTCCAAGGAGTATAAAGTGGATTTGGCATAAGACAGATATTAACTCAAGAAAGAAAATTTCCTTTTCAAATATATATATTTTAGTGAGTTTTCTAAATGTTAAATTTACCTTATCATCAGTTTTATTCTGCCATCATTTTTCATTGCCAGTTGTGGATATTTCCATTATTCATTGGATGTCTTACAAACATTGATGAGCTATTGTCGAGACATAATACACGTGTACGTTCACTTTTTTTATAGTTTTGCAATAGTCTTGTCTATGTCATGAAAGTCCAGTTTCATGAAATGGTTTCAGAAAAATGTGTAAAATACCTGCATAGTTCTTTCTGGTTAAATATTTATATGATGATTTATAACAAATAGTCATCAAAAATCCTGTAATACAATCTGACATTAAAATAAAATTGCATTTTTAGCTATATATGAATTCTAAGCTCAAATGAATTTGTTATCAGTTGCATGTGTAATGTAATACTAATTGTTATTTTATGAGTTAGCTCTAAATATCCTGTATCAAAATGTGACTTCCAGTGCAACTAACATTTACATGCTTCTGTATGAAATCTAACTAAAATCAGTAGAATCAAAATCTGATATGGCCTTAGATTTTTTTTTTTCAGGGAAGAAACAAGTTSCCATATATTACAAAATTTTCTGATATGACTGGCTTTATGCAGTTCTAGAAACCACATTACAAGGAATCATATCCATTGATGAACTACACTCATGGGCTTTTCCAGATCTTGAAGCCCACTTCTACGTTTTTTTCACAGGATATTGACTTTTTTCTTTTTTTAACTAATGAACAGCATTCATATTGGCATTTAAGTTACAAGTGATTTTTTTCCTCTTTACTGAAAGCAGAAAAACAAGTACAACATTATATACATATTGTTTGCTGAGCTCTTTCTATATATTCGTTTTTATTTTCAATAGCAAGCACATACAAAGGTGCAGGGAGGAACACAGGGTGCAGAGTGATGGGGAAAAGACAGACCTCAGAGATTACCGAACAGGGCAGCAGGGTGTCCACCCCAAGTGTATGACATAGGCAGGGAAGTACCTTGCAGGTAATTATGGGAAGTAGATTCCCGYAGGGGTTCCCTTATGGGAATCCTTTATAGGAAAAGCATTTTGAGGAAGCCCTGCTACTTTTTCTGGGGAAATAAAAACACCTAGGCACCTCTCTGAAGTGCCTGTACACTGCATGGAGTAGCATGCATGGAGAAATTAGAGGGGCTATTTTTTGGGGGGCTTATTGTTTTTAATTTGTGGGAATTTTTTAAACGTTTAGAACTACATTACATTTTATGGTTACATTAATACTTTTTTCTTCTTGTGCTGTGATCTCTAGGCAGTCTTTTGGGTTCTTTTGGTTTTGTTTTTTTCTATTTTTTAAACTAACTACAACTTTGACAAAGGTAAAGAGTGACCAGTGAGACACCTATAGTAATGACTAAATCAAAACTGGTGTGTTTTTGCTATCTGATTTTCAGAGACCAGTTCCTTAGGATACAGAAGAAGGGATAATATGAAAAACACAAGGGGAGAAGGAAAATGTTTCCTGTTTCCTTTTAACTGCATTCAGTCRAACAACCCATGATCCTATAAGAATTTCTATTTTCATTTTCTGATTGAAGACGTTAATAGCTACCAATCTCTAATTTGTTTAGATGCACATTCATCCCACCTAAACATAGAAATATATACTGAAAATATCTTTGAAGATCCCTTTTTATTGCAAATGGGCTCAATTTTTTTAAGCCCTGAGTAATCTCATTGATTTGGGAATATCAAATTAAGGATTAAATTAATTTCACCCTAAAAGTGCCTATTAAGTAATTTTGACTATGACTGTTACCTGCCTCTGTTACCTAAAAATGTACTGAYCATAAGTAACTGATGTATAGACAACTACAATTTAAAGTTTGAGAGCTGAAAAAGTTGTATTTCAGTCCCAGTTTCAGCTGGATAAATCCTGCCCATTCAGGCAAGAATTAAATTAGGGTGCTAATTTTTTGGAGCTGAATCAAGAAATACAGATGGCTCTCTATGCCCCAAATTAAATGTCTCAGCTTCTACACTACTTTTCAAATGTGTGTATGTTTTTTCAGGGAACATGGAGAAAGATAAGGCTTAAATGTTGTTTTTTCAGTCAGTACAATTTCTTGTTTAACCCTGGGCTTTTCTTGCTTAGATTGCCAATTTTTGATTGTTACTAGCAAGAAGCAATGTTCTCTTTGATGCTTAGTTTTACTTGCCATGTTCTAAGGGAAAGGGAGGATTCTCACAAAGAGTTTTCTTTGAGTGACTATTATTTTATCTAAAGACGAGTTAAAATCTGAGCAGTGCAACTTCTGTCTTTTTCGGTACTAATCCCTGAGAAACCTATCTGGGAACTACAGAGGAAAATACAGTATAGGTCAAATTGCAAAGTGGAATCAATAAACCAAACCAACACAGTAGCCTGCCACAATTTCTGCACTMCTTTTTCGGAGAAAAATGAAAATCATTTAGATATCCTATAGAATGTCTTAAAACTGAGACAGATGTATATGAGATTGGCASCATGCCTGAAAAAAAGGTACACATAAATTTCAAGACAGAGATGCATTCTAGCCATCAGAAAGCAAATTGCATGGCTCTGATACAATGGAAGTTGTTCATAAGTTTTTCTTATTTAACTTTGATAAGAGCAAGCCACTTCTTTGAGAATGACTGAGGCTGGATTGCAAAGAGATGAAACATTGAAAGACTACAAACAATCTTTTTAATTGCAGAGAAGCATCAAGCCAGGCTGTCTGTGATTTCAGGAGAAAAAATAAATTATGGCTTAAAAATTGATCCAAAATCTTCTTTCTTGGCAACTTTGCAAGAGTAGTTCATGACCCAGTAACCAGAAGGGTTAAGTGTTTTCATCCCTCCAGTGTCAGTGTACCTGTATGACAGCCTGCTCGCTTGTGATTTGTTCAGTGTGAGGGGGTAAGCACTCAGTGCTTTGATCCACCATGCTGTTATAATGAACCACTTTGACATTGGCTGAACTCCAGATGGCACGTTAATTTCAACAGCCATTGCTGTTCTTTAAAGGCTCTGGAAACATTAGCTTTAACCTTTGTAAGTACTGTACTGATGTTTGCCTCCATTTAATGCATCCTCTCTTTAAAGTTGTCTTCATTCTATATTAATTCAATATTAAAATAGCTGGTTTCATCAGTATTTCTTAGAAAGAACAGCTTCCTAATGAAATATTTTCCATTTTGGTGTGGGATGTTTGCTCTCAAAAGTCATTGTAAGATAGCAGTATCCCATATTTGGTATAAATTGCAAGGTTTAGGTAGAGGGGAGGGGACAGCAGGAGTATCTTCTATGAAATGAGGCCAGCAGCTGCCTTGTGATGGACACAGCCAGTTCCAGATATTCCAATCAGGTCCACAACAGATCCACCACTGGCCATAGCAGAACCTGTCAGTAAAGCTGGTGGCAGAAAGTAAAGAAAGGGAAAATCCTGAGAATAAAAAAGGAACGAAAAGGCCAAAGCAGTGGGTGGTGCTCCATGGCAGARCAGTTAAGATCCACAAAGAGCCTGTGATCCCTGGGTAACCCACACTAGAACAGGTACTTCTCCAGAAGGACTGCGGCCCATGGAGCAGCCATACTAGTGCACAGGAAACAAGAAGGAAGGAGCAGCAGAAGATGAAAGAATGAGGACAAAGCGTGGCAGAAGGAAACTGTCACATGCTGATCCCAGCCTCCTGTACCATCCATTACCTCATCAAAGGGACTGAGCATAGGTTGTGGATAGCAGGAAGGGGGGGATGCAAAGTATCAGAAGTGAAACTAAGCTTGCAAAAGGGGACAGAGAGGTGTTTTACTTAATTTTTTGTTGAACCGTTTTTCAGTACTTGAATGGGGGGGAGGAGGTTTGTTTGTTTGTTTTTTTAATTAATTGGCAATAAATTCAATTTCCCAAGTTGAGTCTGTTGTACCACTGACATGGGGACCAAATCATGATCTGTGTGGCAAGTGATCTAAAACCGGTCCTTATTTCTTCCTACATGAATCAAAACATCCCAACTATGTAGAAGACCACTCCACACTGCCCTATCAGGAAAAAGAATCAAACAAATGCTCCATCCCAGCATGGTGGCTACTGTTGTCAGCAGTGTTATAACCCATATCAGAGTAGGTATTTTCCTGAGTGGGTTAGTCCATAAAAAAACATTAATGATCTTAATAGATATACCCTGAGCTGATGTTTTGTTTGTTCTGGGTTTTTAATTTTTTTTCTCAGTGAAGAAAATAATGAAATGTTCTAATGTTTTTGGAAAAAAAAAAGTGAGACATTAAATTAATTACTGCATTTAAGGCAATAAAACTTACTAGATAAATATTGCAAGTGTTAGTCCGTTGTYTCTATCTTTAATACTTTTTGGAAACAGAAGGTATCTCAAAGTGACATGTAAGGAATCAATTCTCATTTAATTTCCTTCTTTCCATCTCTTAAGTGCTTATTGAGAAATCTGTAACTTATCCTGTAGCTACAGGAAACTTTTGTATGTAGACAAAAACATGCATTTCCTTCCTTCCTTCCTTCCTTCCTTCCTTCCTTCCTTCCTTCCTTCCTTCCTTCCTTCCTTCCTTCCTTCTTTCCTTCCTTTTTTTTCTTCCTTCCTTTTTTTTTCCTTCCTTCCTTCCTTCCTTCCTTCCTTCCTTCCTTCCTTCTCCAAAATAATTGCTGATGTAGATGTAACCATAGGAAATGTGAAATATATTTCTTCTGTTTCTCCCTGTGTCCTTTTCTGCCCAGGTGCATTCTCCTCTTATTTGAATGGACAGCAAAATACCAAGATAGTTATGAAGTGGCAGCCTTGAATTCCAGAGGTTTCTGCTGTTCCTGTTCCCCAAATCATCCTGAAAGGGGGCATGTGTATGCTTAAAAGAAAAAAAAAAAAAAGAGTGCAATTCATAAAACGCTTCAATTTTTTTTCAGTTTCTGAATTGTTGATGTTTTTGACTGAGTTTACGTTAGATGGGAGAGCTGGTTCAGAGGTTAAAAGGCCTGTGGTCAAACTTGCCTTTATCACTCTGCCTGTGGACCACTTCTCTCCCTTCTGAATGAGTCATCAATGACAATTACATCATCACAGATCTAAAGCTAATAATATGCTGACACTTTTTGGATTCCTCAGCACCATCCTATTTAGGTTCCACATCTCCTTATGTTTCCTTATGGGAGGGTCTAGGTCATAGCATCACTTTTGTTGAAAATCAGTGTTTAGCCAGTAGTCCTTTTTAGACTGTAGTTCTTAGGTTTACTATAATCTCCTTTGCATTCCTGAGTTTAGGTTGGTGTCTGTGGCCCTGCAGACAACAGTTGTCAGGGAGGAGCCAGCCATTGCAAAGTACAAATACGTTTATTTAAAACTTAAGTATGACAGAAGGAAGCATATTTTAAAAATTAAACAGCATAAACTCATTACTATTACTTAATATTCATCTAACTGAGGCATCCAGCAGAATCTTAAAGTATGTGACTCCAAACCAGATTAGGACAGTATGTCTGTATATTCTTGTTTCTAACATATTTTGCTGTCAGGCTTCCTAAGACAGCAAAGCCGTTCCCTTCAGGAAGTTAAAATTTTAAAAAAGCTCAGCATTTATAAAAAAACAGTATTGAGAATAGGCTTGCATTTTTTGTTCCTGAACCCCCAGGAATACTGTAGTAGTTTGCAATCATTAGAAATCCTGCAGAAAAGACAAATCATATAAAAATATTGAAATTTCTGCTGTCAGATGCCCTGTACTGTGCATTTACAGTGTTCAACTTGAAACATCTATTGCAGATCTCTAAATCAGGAATGCAGGTTCTTTCACAGTGCAATTCACACCACCCAAAAAGAGTCTACATCTCTCTATTGACTAAATAAGAGCTTAGAAACTGAATTGAGAGACTTAATATTASACATTGTAAATACTTCCTGTCCCATTTGTCAGTATCATTTATTTGAAAAATAAATCTGAAAGTTTTCTTGTTTCTAAACAAGCAAATTTGTGCCATGTGATGTCATGAGGAGTTTTTTAATGTCACACAGCATTATTAATAGCAAAGTCTTCTTTAGAAAATTTCTCTCATACTTTCATCCCCTTTAAACGAAAGGAAAATAGAGTGTTTAATGAGGAAGACAAAAAAGGAGGAGCACAATGAAACTGTTTACTGTTGATCCTGTCAGCGATCACTGAAGAGGTGGTGTTTACCCCAAATGTGATTGTCAAGCAGAAATGGAGAAGGGAGAAACAGTTACAAAGGTGATATGAATTTTTCCATGCAATCCCAAAATAATGACCTCCACCAAAAATGTTGTGCCCCGTAACATCTCCTCAGTTCTTTCTTTCAAGGAATACATAACCTTTTGAATATGAATCAGAGAATCAATAAGGTTGGACAAGACCACCAAGATCAATGAGTCCAGCCTTTACCGAACACCACTATGTCAACTAAACCATAGCACTAAATGCCACATCCAGTCATTTTTTGAATGATCTCAGGCATGGTGACTCCATTAACTCCTCATCCAGATCATCAATAAAGATATTAAACAGGACTGGGCCCAGCCCTGGGGAACACCACTAGTGACTGGCCACCAGCTGGACACAGCGCCAGTCGCCACCACTCTGGGCACAGCCGTTCAGCCAGTTCTTAACCMAGAGAAGAGGGCACTGGTCCAAGCCATGGGTTGCCGCCATCTCCAAGAGAATGCTTTGGGAGACAGTGCTTTACTGAAGTCCAGGTAAACTACATCCACAGCCTTCCCATATCCGCTAGGTGGGTCACTTGATCATAAAAGGAGATCAGATTGGTTGAGCAAAACCTGCCTTTCCTAAACCCATGCTAACTGGACCTGRTCCCCTGGTTGTCCTGTATGTGCTGTGTGATCGCACTCAAGATAATCTGTACCATAACCTTCCCCAGCACCGAGGTCAGGCTGACAGGCCTGTAGTCCCCCAGATCCTCCTTCTGACCCTTCTGGTAGATGGGCATCACATTGGCCATCCTACAGTTGTCTGGGACCTCCCTTGTTAACCAGGACTGATGATAAAAGGTGGAGTGGCTTGGTAAACTCTGCTATTAGCTCCATCAGTACTCTTGGGTGAATCCCAGCAGCCCCATAGAGTTGTGAGTGTCTAAGTGCAGAGCAGGTCACAAACTACTTCCTCCCGGATTGCAGGGGGTCTATTCTGCTCCCCATCCCTGTCTACCAGCTCAGGGGGCTGGTTACCCTGGGGTTATCTGGTCTTTCTGTTAATGACTGAGGCAAAGAAGGCATTAAGTACCTCAGTGTTTTCCTCACCTTTGGTGACAATGTCCCCCCACTCCCTGCATCCAATAAAGGGCGGAGATTTTCTTTGGCCCTCCTTTAGCTGCTAATATATTTATAAAAATACTTTTAAATATCTTTCACAGCAGTGGCCGGGATGAGTTCAGCTTTGTAAGTTTTTCTACGACGTAACGACATCCTTGTACCTTTCCTGAGTTGCCTGCCTCTTCTTCCAAAGATCATAAATTCTCTTTTTTTTCCCCTGAGTTCAAGCAAAAGCTCCCTGTTCAGCCAGGCCAGTCTTCTGCCCTGCCATTTTGCCTTTTGGCACATAGGGATGCCTTGGCACATAGGATCCTGTGGCTTAAAAATTTCATTCTTAAAGTACATCTAGCATTCCTCAACCCCTTTGTTATTAAGGACTGTTTCCCAAGTGACTCTCAGAACCAACATCCTGAAGGGGCCAAAATCTGCCCTCCGTAAGTCCAAGCTAGAGGTTTTGTTGATCCCCTTCCTTACTTCACCAATCATTTCATGGTCACTGTGCCCACAATGGCCTCTGACCACCACATCTCCCATGGGCCCTTCTCTATTCACAAACAGCAGGTCTAGTGGGGCACTACCCCTGATAGGCTCACTCACCAGCTGTGTCAGGAAGTTCTCTTCCACAAGCTTAAGGGACCTCCTAGACCACCTCCTCTTCACTGGGTTGAGTTTCCAGCAGACATCTGTCAAGTCTTCCACAAGAACAAGGGCTAGCAATTGTGTAACGTCAGGCAGGTACTTATGGAATACTCCATCCACTTTTTGGGTCACCATGCTCCTTCTAGCAGCAATGGCTTTCGACTGTGTGGAAACCGTTGCTGCCTGGAGGGGTGGATGTGCTCTCCTACACAAACTGCTGCACAAAGCGCCACACGAACAACCATGACACGTCCTTCTGCATGCATCCCGTTTGCCTGCCCTGTCCTCTGCGTACCCTGGAGCTGTTTAAATCTCCTGTGGTTGCTGGTGAGAGCTGCCAAGTCCTGACAGATCTCTCTCCTCTCTTTTGGGGTTTCTTGACTCCAGGAACCGTCTCCCTATCTCCTTCAGGTGTTTCGCCCTAGAGCTTGCCATAGTTCCCACTGCTGTCGCTGCGCACCTTGCTGACTGAATTACTGTAAGGACCAATGTCTTGGACGATTTGTGCAAGTTAATTTATTTGATGAAATCCATTTAGATGTGCCAAATATTGGTATTGTTATTACTGCAAGAAAAAGACTAAATATGTGCTCATAGAAAGGGAATGTGAAATACTCCTGTTTATCCTGAAAAGCATTGGGGTTTTTTTTGGTTGGTTGGTTGGTTTGGTTTCCTTTTTTTAAATTTCCTTAGAGTTTAATCCCATTAGTTCTACATTAGAATTTAGTGGGGTTTGCAGCACTAAAGTTTTATTACTTTGTATTTGTCAATATTACATTTAATTCCCTCTGTGACAACGTATTTACAAATCAAATCTAACTCCCTTTTAAGTTTAGCTGTCTGTATGGCCTTCATTCATCATCTTTCATTTTTTGCCCTCAGAAAATGCAACTAGACTTCAGCTGCTCTTYGTGTTTGTAGATCACCTTTCTAAATTAAAGCACATAACATGCACAGCAGACTTTAAAGCACTAGCCCCTCTTCTGGTTTGACATAGCTTATTTCACAGGAACTATCTATAGTCACTGCTTTGCTATTTTTCAACCTGTTCTGTGTCTCTGCCCATGTCGTGCCCTGAATCCTTGCATCATCCTGGAGCTTAAGCAGGAACTTGTCATGTGGAATGTTACAAAATGCTTTCTGAAAATCCAAATATATTATGTCATCTGCTGGGCCCTCAGCAGCCCTGTCAGTACCCCTTTCTGTAAATTCTTCTCCCAAAAAATGCAACCAACAAAAAAACTGAGAAAATTATTAAGGACATAATTAATAGCTCTTTATTTACAGACAAGTGATTAAATAGGACACACACTCTGCCAGAAAGGTACCTCGCAAACACTCTACTATGCATTTACTCTGACTCTCCCCACTAATAGTAGTGATGAGAGTAATAATAATAACAATAATAATAGTTCAGTCATTCTTATCTACTGCCTTACAGTGTCTAAGCTGTTTGATAACTCCAGAAAGGCCTTATTTGCAAAGGTGGTCCAATTAAACACATAYAAACGTATTAAAATGTTTAATTGGCTGGCAACTCAGTAAGTGTCTGCAAAATATGGCTGCTTCTTAATCAGAAGACAAAAATGAGCTGTCATATATTGTTATCCACTTGCTGTTTCAAAACCAGAGCTCTGAGGCAAGGAAGATGCCTTTCTTTTATTACTATGCCCCAACTCAGAATGAGCAAAAAGGAGAGACAGAGCAGATAATGGACCCCATTCATGAATGCAAAAGGCTATTTCTGAGCAGTTATTGCATTGTTTATGCCAGCAAAAATTGCATAACTCTCATTTTCTACACAAATTACATGTTTTCTATGCTTCATTGGACTTTTTACATAGAACATAAATGAAGCTTTTGCAATAGATGGTACAAAGACTGCTATCAGAGCCAGTCTAAGCCTCATTATTAGGGCTGGATGAAGCATTTGGCTTTCTTCAGGTTTGCTGCAAAATCAACAAAATCCAAAATTCCCTTTATGTTTATCTTTTTATTTCCTTTCAGCTCCCAGTTTCTTTAGTTTTCTAATGAAATGAAAATGGAGGTTTTCCAACCAAAGTTGTGCTAATTGCTTTAAAACACAGATCAGAGCTTAATACGATCCATTAAATGTTGCCAGCCTGGGACAGGCAAAGGGCTTCATGTGTTGACGGAACAGCAGGACTGCTTGGCCAAGGAAAAGGTCAGGCAGTTGCACAGAGCCAAAACACAGCACAGTAAAAATTTTCAGCTGTATTGCTGCTGTGAACATGGGGAGGTCATGGGAAAGGAACTTCCATTTCTCAATCCAAGAGCTACTAGAGTGGTATCTATTCACCTCCATATGATGCTATAGATTAACCTTTCAAAAGCAGATTTTGATGGGGTTTTTTTGGTGCCTAACTTGAGCCTGAAGTTCAAGCTGGCTACCCTGTAGTTCTACAACTGAATTTGAAAATAGTAGCGACTTTTTTCTCTTGGAAATCATGTTCAATATGTGTATTAGGCTCAGCTGAGGCTACAAATTTTGGGGCCCTCACTACAACAAACATTCATGTGCTGAAGCATGTCCAGAGAACAGCAACAAAGGTGATGAAGGGTCTGGAGCACAAGTCTTGTGAGGTGCGGCTGAGGGAGCTGGGGATGTTCAGCCTGGAGAAAAGGAGGTTCGGGGTGGACTTTATGGCTCTCTACAACTGCCTGAAAGGAGACTGTAGTGAGGTAGGGATTGGCCTCTTCTCCCAAATAACAAATGACAGGATGAGAGGAAATGGTGTCAGGTTGGGTGAGAGGTGGTTCAGATTCGATATTGAGAGAAATTTCTTCAACAAAAGAGTGTCAAGCAGTGGAACAAGCTGCCCAGGGAAGTGATTGAGTCACCATCCCTGGAATTATTTAAAAGGTGTGTAGATATGGATCTGAGTGACATGGTTTAGTGGTGAACTTCGCAGTGTTCAGTCAACGGTTGGACTGGATGGTCTTAAAGCTCTTTTCCAACCTAAATGAACCTATGATTATATGAAAGCACATATATTTTGCCCACGTTATTGTGGCAGTAGAGCTGGATTTAGCCTGGCTCTGCTGCTTCTGTTAAATAATGGATTTACCACACTATTGCAACGTGTTATTATAATTAAGGCATAGAAGTAATATTTATGTATAGAGAATCGTCTACATAGGGAAACATTTCTACCTGTGAGATTGCCCTTATACATAAACAGATTAATGTTGTATTCAGTTCTCTGCTTCTCTTGCAAGCACACTACAAAACATTTATGCCAAACCTTTTTTCCAACATTTGATTTAGAGTGGATGCATATTTGTCAGTTTGATGAGCCTCTCTCTTTTCCCTTGTTGATAGTTAGATGTGAAAATATTGCTGTTAGGTCCCATGGCTCTTTTTACAATTATTCCCTGAATAACTAATACTTAAAAACTCTAACAACTGAAGCATTTTGTAAACAAGGAGATTTACCACAGTAGCATCAGAAGTCAAGATGGATGCCATAAATTGTGTCCATCACATCTAAATCCTTATTTTTACCTACTTATGAGAGACAGTACTGCCCAACCAGAAGCAAAAGTTTAATTCTGTCTGAAGTCAAAAAGCATGTCTTCTCTCTCCTTCTTGTATTCATCTGAATTCTGAAGCCCAGAAATTACCCATTAAAGTTATTTTTACGATTAGCTTTTGCTTGCTGGGGTGGGGTGTGTGCCATCTTATTAGCTACTGTGAATCAGCCTCAGCCCCTTTGGTGTCTTCTCCAGAAATATTACTTTGGAATCACTACATTTCATTTGCTGATGAGGTAAAAAGAACCTAATTATTCTGACAATTTTATCTAAGGCTTGCAGATTTTATGTACTGAGTGTATAAAAAATAACTTCGTGATGAATAATCCTCCAGGAGTACATTTTTGTAACCATCATCTGAAATGGTCCTTTTTACACACAGATATGCAATTCTTCCAGTGGATGATAAATAAATTTGCTTTACTTCAGGGATCACTGTCCCAATATACACAAATATATATAAATATACATATATATAAATATAAATTTTAATTGAGATATAGAAACTGCTCTAAAGAACTGTGAATGACAGTGAGACAACTACCAAAGATTTTATAATTTTCTCACATTAGCTACATGTTTTCTGTCGTATGATTTTCTGTCCTTTAGTTGAAATTGAATAGCTTTTACTGTTGACATGTAAGAACCAAGAACTATTACAATATAAAAGCTGGATATGGTCTATTAATATAAAATATCCATTCAAAAAATGCATAAAAATAAAAAAAAAAATCCTTTAACAATTACAGGTTTGCAAAGTCAAACTTTTAAAGGGTGAAAGTCTTAGTGAATACAATTGGTCTCAGTGATCTTCAAGGTCTTTTCCAATCTAAATGTTTCTATGATAATAAAGTTCTGCCAAATCTGGTAGCATGATACAGGGAAGGCTGCTACAGGTCCGTGTTCCCAAGCACAGCCAGTGGCAAGGCTGAGCAGGCATTCCCCAAAGGCACACACAGAAACATTAGCAATACACACTGTAAGCCATACAGAACAGTACAGATAGAAAGGTGCAAACACAGATAGCACCAACAGTTGCCTAATTCTGTCCCCCTTTCTGCCAGTTCAGGGTAGAAGTCTCTTAGTGGAAAATAGTGTGCACATATACAACACTGATCTTCCCAGTAGCATGGATTTATGCACTAAGGGCAGAAACTGGCCCTGGAACCTTGTTTTCTCCACTGCCTGTCACTTCCAAAGCCAGCAATGCCCTTTCAGTTCCTTGCAGTCCAGAAACCCTCACACATACATTTGCGCGCACACACACATTTTTGTGCACACACACTCAYACACTCATGAGCCCACACACACTGTTGATCCAATCCCTCCGATCGTTTGATCTTAAACACTCAATCCACCTCTGCGCTCAAGATGATCCCTGGGATCCTCTTGTCCCCAGTACAGCCATATACATATAAATATGACAGTAAGTCAACTCTTAAACCTCATGGTCACTCCAGTAGATTATTTGAACACCTCTGGTCTCTCCAGTTGTCAATTTCCAGACTTTCTGGTCTCTCCAGTATCTGGCTCATCCTCCTGTCTGCTTCGGTACCTGGCTGCCAAGCCTCTTATCCTAGCCCTGGGCTACTCTGCCATGATATTTGCAAGTAATTGCACTGAGACATACAGCCACACAATTTGCAGGCATCCCAGGTGCTGACACTTAGACACATGGTCCCCAGTGACCTGTGGTTCCACACCAGTTGCTGGCATTCAGATATCCATACACACACATGCACACAAAATAAGGAGGTTGTTACCCAGGAAAATAATTAGACATGCAATTTGGTACAAAGGACAGACTGCACTGATCACTCCCAGGGCATGGCCAGACAACACGACAATCTGTCTCTTACTGCACCTTTGGATCTTCCCTTAAACATTCAGTAATTATTTTATCCCAAGGTAATTTTCCATGGCATCCYATAATAAGTCCCATATCCTCAGGCAGTGACCCCTGCTAAACTTGTGAGGTGAAGCAAAGATCATTTCCCATTGACTGGTCTTGATGTGTCTCACCTGAGACCCATGGGGCTGATGCTGTCCCATGACAGCACCAGGAGGATTTGGGGCCAGGTCTTCTTTCTCTGATCAGCTCATTGGAGTTCTGCTGCCAGATCTTGCTTCTCTCTGCTCCTTTGTGTTTGCAGTTATGATCCTTTAACGAAGTAACTGAAAATGTAGAGCTAACTATATTCTCCATTTCTTTTGAAGGATTGAAAACAAGCATAGAATTTGGTTTAAATGTAAGAGTCTTTAGTTGTTTGAATTCAAAAGGCCACCGTGGAGGGGATCCACATAATTTTAGTTGAGCTTTGTCAGTCTCCTTAATCTTCCTCAGTTTCCCTCGTGTTAAGTGAAGAGTTGTAGATTCCCCCAAAGGATGAAGATAACATAAAAGAATGCCCCTACTTGGAATTATTCTCTGAAGATCAGTTTCTGAGTCTAAGACTAGCCTCTCCCCTGCTCTTTACTGTCTCCACACTATGCTCTATATATTCTAGTTACTGCCAGCTAATTAGTTGTATGTCCTGTATTAATGACACAGAGTAATTTCAAGTGTTAAATACAAAACAGCCATGTACCTCCATTCAACTTCATTGCTACCCAGCTCATGGCTTCTTTCTGGTCCCTTCTTTTTAAGCCAGTTCAGGACAATAGTGTTTTAGAAGAGTGTGGTCTCAAACAGATGTCTTACTATGAGGGCTTAGTGCTTGTTTTTCTTTTACTTTTCAGGATAGAATATAGTTAGTGAACAAGAGGTATGTGACTATGTCAAGATGGGGAGCATCTGTTCATTACTAATATACATGTTGTGCTGGTTTAAGAAAAGGAGTTACTAGGTCGTGAAAATCTCTCACAATGAAACTGCTCCTTCCCTTTAGGACTGCTGAGAATGCTTGGAAGGGAAAAGCTTCAATGACAGTAGAAGGGTTTTGTGAGGGAATGTGTTGGTTTTGCAGGGCCTGGTTTTTGGTAGCACAGGGGGGCCACAGAGGTGGGTTCTGTGAGAAGCTGCTAGAAGCTTCCACCATGTCCAGCAGAGGCAATCCTTGACGGCTCTGATGATGGATGTGCCACTGGCCAAGGCTGGGCCAATTAGAGATGGTGGTAATACCTCTGTGATAACAGATTTAAGAAGAAACCACAACAAAGTTTGGATGTAGTTGTAATTATTCCAGCTAGAGAAGAGTAGGAGTGAGAACATGTGAGAGAAACAACAATGGAGGCACCAAGGTCAGTGCAGAAGGAAGGGGAGGAGGTGCTCCAGGCACCAGAGCCGAGATGTCCCTGCAGCCTGTGGTGAGGACCATGGTGGGGCAGTTGTCCCCCTGCAGCCCATGGGGGTCCCCGGGGGATGCAGAGATCCACTCCCAGCCTGTGGGGTAGGTGCCCACGTCGGAGCGGGTGGATCCCAGGACGCTGTGCTCCGGTGGGAGTCCCATGGAGAGAGAGGCCTTGCTTCCAGGCTGGAGCAGCCGTCCTTGGAGGACTGCACCCCGTGGCAGAGTGACCCACGCCGCAGCAGTTTTGGGAGGACTGTCTCCCGTGGGATGGACTCGCGCTGCAGCAGTTTTGGGAGTGCTGCTGCTCGTGACAGTGGACCCACGCTGGAGGAGTTCACAGAGAACGCTCTCCCGTGGGAGGGACCCCACGGTGCAGCAGGGAAACGACTCCTCTCCCTGCCTGAGCAGTGGAAAGAAACATCTTGGGTGATGAACTGACCAAAACCCCTACCCCGTCTCCCTGCGCCGTCGGTGGGAAGGAGGGAGGGGTTGGGGGGAGACAAGGGTGTTTGTAAGGGCTTATTTTACTTCTCATTCTCCTATTCTGATCTTGTTAGTAACAAATCCACTTTGTATCGTTAAGTAGAACCTGTTTTGCCCTTGAAGTGTTTTCTCCCAGTCCTTACCTCAACTCATTAACCCTTTGTTAAATTTTCTCTCCTCTGTCCAGTTCCAGAGCAGAGGAGAGTGAGTAAGTGGGCTTTTCGTGGGTGCCTGGCGTTTGGCCAGTGTCAAACCACGACAGAGAAGAATGAGAAGCAAGTCTAGAGCACAGCAGTGAGACTCAGAAAACACTGACAGGGGCTGGCAGCCAACAGACATGTCTCTGCTGTAACAGAGTCTTCTTACGACTGGAAAGGCCTCTACTGAGCTTGCTGCAACTCCTGTATTCATAAGACTAACTGAAACCAAGGGTGAAAATAGGGAACCATCTTGTAAAAATGCATGTGCATAGAGAGGAGGTGTTATAAACATTTATTGTTTCTCTGCTGTCATTCTGTATTTGAAAGGTAATTTTCATGATTTGTAGTCTAATAAAAATTGTCTTTCTGTTGTGAAAGTCCTTTCAGTAATCTTTTTCCTCCTTTTTTAGGAAAATTTTCTATAAGGAAAATGCATGAGCAGTTCCATACTTAGTTTGAAACAGAATACAAGACTGAATTCCTTGCCAAGGACCAAAGTGAGGATGTGCAAATAGCAACAACGTGGGTATCCATGTGACTGTTAAAAAGAGAATAGAGCAAAGCTGCAAAAGAAAGGAACATAAATTAAACATTAAGCCACTAAGAGGACACAATGGGAAGCTGAACTGACCAGATGGTCTGAAGATCAAATATGCTTTTAGAGTTTTGTTTTCATCTTTAATATTCATGGAAGCAGAGAAAAGGAGATATACCCTGAGTACAGTCTGAAGAAATCAGTAACAGTAGAAAACTTCACTGAAATGTGGTTTTTTATGCTGAAGATGGTAAAACAAAATTCACAAAACCTGAACTCTCTTTTAGTGGTATTATGTTTTTGGGTTTGGGTTATTTTTACTATTATTAGAAACTGTTTAAACAGTATTTTAATAGCTTTATGCTTTACTTTAGTTTATATATACTGTAGAAAAGCCATACCCCATTTTGAATTAAAAAAATATTCACAAAGATGGATGATAGGCTATTTTGCATTTATTGTGACATATCTACTTAATAATAAAGACACGCAATTATATTTGTACAAACTTCTACAAATTGAAGATAATGTTCCATTTCTTTGTACTCCTTACACTTTTTATTACAATTTGTGAATAAAGGGGGTTACAAAGCAGAAAGGGTGGAGTGGAGGGAGAAAATAATAGGAATAAATGGAAATCAATCCTGATTTTACCTACTGCCACCAGAAACAGCATTAAGTTCACTTCAACATCAATTTAAATACAACTAAATAAAAGTGGGTTAAAAGAAAGACAAAAAAAAGGAAATATGAAAAAAATAATCTTGGCATCATCATCTTGCTGTCTTCAAACTATTACTATTAATAAGAAGTAGTAGAGGAAATGAGTGAAGTTTTCCCCTCATTATATACATATGAACTATATCTCCGTACTCCTATTATAATTAATAGAGACTTCGGGCAGGACTCAGATACATAGACATGGGTATATACTGCCACCTCAGATGCCAATACACCTAAATGGAGTTGGCAGGTTAGAGACAGAACTTATGGAAGATATGCAGCCTTTTGGAGATCAGCAGCTAGAGTTTGGGCATGATGCCTTGTCTGTCTTACGTTTTGGTACCTGAAGCCTGCCAAAATGACTGCTGTAGTTACAGCTGCAGAGATATGCAGCAAATTCTGATCCCAGAACCTGGCATGCTAGTTGCCAAAAAACAGGAGTCTATTGTGATTTGAGGTATTTTAGCATATTAAAAACATCTGGGTTAACATCCAAGTCATAGGACCTACAGGAGACCTATTTCCTTGGCAAGCGACAGATAGAGGCCAGGCAAGCATCTCAAATAGGTAAATGTATTTAGGGAAGCTTAGTAAGGCCAAAATATCTTATTTTTGGTTTAGTGTCATAGGTAAGAAACACTCAGTGACAGGCAACTGAAACGCTTCTAAGGATAATGGCATTCATATAATGGTGTGCATGTACATGTGCATAGGGATGTGCATAGAGTGTATGCATTTATGTTATATAATGATTTTTCTCAGCAGATAATTATTTTACTACAACCTTCATTCTTAGCTATTTCAGGGCTACTTCCTTTACTGAGCACTCACAGAGAATCTCTCTATTATCAGTGTGGGTGTAAGTTGTGCTGTTAATCTGATGCACTTACCCGTGATACCCTGAAGTCAGGGTATTTCAGCGTCTTTTTCTTGGTAGGTCTACAACACAGGTTTAATGACATCTTCCCTCTCTCTTTCTACTAGGTTTAGGAATTTTACTAGGTTTATGAATTTTCTACTAGGTAAATTAAATTTATTTCATTTGCAAAATGCATTAGCATTTTGATCCAAGAAACTCAACGTTCTGTAATTACTTGGGAAGAATTAATAGGACATGAATGTTTGTAAATGAGATTCAGAATCTCTAAATTCCAAGTTCAGACTTGTGGCAATTTGGATTCTTTCTTTCAGACAAAGATTAAGTTGTCTAGTCCCTGGGCTCTGGATTATTGCTGTAGAAGCCTAAAATTGATTTATACTGCCATTCTGTATCACAGAGTTCCTTCTATGCCTAAACAGAGGCACTCAGATGTCTTTAGATCAATCTTTAGCTAAGCAGTTAGATGCAAGATGTTTTATCTAAGCTGCATCGTGGTTCAAATACGGACTGAAGAAGCATGTGAATTGTAATTCCCTGGTGAGAATCTTGCTATTGACAACTTTTGAATCACCTTTGTGAATATATTCCTTAATTTCAACTGTTTCAATGTGCCAAGTCGGAACCTAAAAATAGCCTGAATGATTTGAATGCTCAAATGAAGTTTTAATAAACCCTAAAAATCTCCTTTAAAAATCTGATCTCACTTCTCCCACTCATATTTGATAGAGTCTTCAGAGTACATGTGTCCTCCTCATCCTCTTTAAAGACAGTTCGGTAGGAAAACCTTTCGACTTTGTTGCTTTTTTTTTTTTTACTTTCCTCCATTATCCTCACCCATCTCAAACTTTCAGAGTTGTGAGTTTCAAGGACAACAATCTGTTCTATATTTATATTCTAAAGGCAAGTCAGGATACTCAGTACCAGAAGCAACTCACCAAGGCAGAGCTAATTTGCACTTGTCCAAAATGTGCATATCTGCACATAAATACAGTAACCCTCAAATAACTGTTACTGAGCAGGAACAGGTAAACTAAAGGAGGATTTTTTTACCCAAATTACCTAATCTCCTATAATCTTATGTCAGACTCTTTTGTCAAAAATAAAGGTATTTTGTCTATCTCTGTGTTATCAGAATTTGAGTTTGTTTGCTGAAATATGAATTCCATGTTTCTGTGTTCTTTCTGGATATAATTTTGTACCCATTGTAAAAAAATACAGAACCCATAGTCTTAAAAATGTATCCATTTAGTTTTAGTGGCAAGCATCTTAACCTCTATATACTTATTTTCTGTCAAAATAATGGATTAATATCTGAATTGTGTGGAAGAGGATATTTTTCACCAGCTGGACATCTCTCTTACAAACAGAGTACGCTGGCATAGATAATTTACACACTGCAAGATGATACTAGCATTCCTTCACTCTGAGAATAGGATAAGTTCATAAACATTTTAATTCTCATTAAATCATTGTGCTAGAGAAATGCTGTGTTGTTTCTGTTTTCTAGGGTTTTGGTTTTGTTGCTGGTTTGTTGTTATTTTTCCCCCCTTACATTCTTATGCACTTAAAAAAATTATTCAGGCTATTTCCATACAAATTATACTTTTCCTGGATTCATTAAATGGTTTTTGCTGAGACCATAACTGGACTGTCTTCTCTTAAATTGCCTATGCAGAATATTGAAAGGGTCAAAACAGTGCAGCGTGSTATGGTATTTCACAGAGTAGAAAAACATGCAGATTGCTCTTGTTTCTCATTCTTGTAATAAGGGATAGTAACAAGAAAAGAAAATGGCTGAAAATGRTTTTGTTCCCATGTGTCAAATACCATAATTAGAATAAGAAATGCTACAAATTAACCCATTCTCATTACAGTCACTATATTATAATTTCATGGTCCTCTTCTGATGCTGTACTCTTGCTAAGCACATTTACATCTCATCAGTGAACACAAGCAGCAGATCCGCTGGCGGTGAATGCTTGATTCACTCCAATTTATGTCTTCTTTTCAGCTGGGGAATCCATTGTGTGAGCTAATAGCAGGTTTCCCATTTGAAATGACTGCAGATCTCTTCACATTTGAATACAGCGCAAGCATTGTCATAATTTTTTTTTTAATGTGTCACATAATTGTCCCATTATACTATGTGCAAGCAAAAGAAAGGAAATTTTCAGCATTAAATGAAACACAAAGGGCAATAATATGCCTTACTCTCAGAGATGGGTGGGGGAAAGACAAGAACCCTTTTCTCTTAAGACTAGAGGCAAGTGTAGCTGCAATCCTTGTGATCACCTGCAGAAAAGACATAACAATAATTTCACCATCAACTACCCTATTCTGCAAGGATGGTTGTCAAAAAAGAGGATTTTGTTAAAAAATAAATGGAACAAACATATCCTTTTATAGGGTGTTTAAATTTCCATGTCCCAATTATCCAGCTGTTTTGAAGCATAATTTCCATGAAATTCTCACAAAAGGTTCATAGTATTACTATTGCAAATTTAGTGCTGTACACACAAAAAAAAGGACATGAGTGACCTGCTTATCTCACAATATTAGGTTGTTTTTCCCAAGTCAAGGTGTGTTGAGAGGAAAAGCTGTATTTTAGGTGTTTCGCTTGTTCTCTTGCGCCTTGTCTGACAGCTAGAGATAGTGCAATCTACTAAAAGCTAAGGGAGGTTTGCTGTTGATGTTAATGGGATAGGATTTCATGGAAAAGATTTTGTCCTACTAGACAGGAGTGCTACATGCATTATCTTTGTAAGACCCTGGAGACTGACATAGGAGATGCATGATCAGTGACTCAAAACATGGGGTTATTTCACCTGTCCTCAATCATTAGTGCTTGGATTTACTTAATCTAACTTTAGACATTTCCAATATGAATGTTAACGTCCTGGGCAAGATTCAGTTGCCTAAGCACAGGAACTTAGTGCCACTAGAAGTCTTCTAGGATATTGAAGGCATACACAGGCCACCTCGGTAAGGTACAGAACTCATGGAGACACATGCACTCTGGTACCAAAATTGAGCATCAGATCTGATATAACACAAATAAACAAATGTCACTATATGCCTACATTTAGATGATTAAATATAACTCCTAACCTATCTATTTGGATGTTCTAGGGTCAATTCAATTGTACATACATTGGCATATTTGAGATGTTTGTTGTATCTACATTACTCATGTCAAAGGTCATGAATATTCTGCATGTATTGTATCATGTGTGTTTACCTTAATGAAAATGTCTATTTAAATGTCCCCTTAAAGCTCCCAGCTGAACCATTTCTGGTTTTGCCTGTTAAACCTGGCTAATATTATAATCAATAAGAAAAATATTTCCTTTCAGGTCATGATGCCCTTCATCATTTTTACATGTTTACTTTTTGATGAGATGAATAACACCCTGTAACAGTTTTTGGGGTTATTTTTTGTTTGCTTGCTTTTTTGTTTGTTTTTTTTCCTTTTTCTTTTTGTAGAACCAGTTTCAAGAGATACAGGTTTCTCATGTATGAAGATTGACATGTCCCCTTGCCTTGCATTTCCTTTCATCACATCTTGCCTTGGTTTTCCATATAACTGAGAGCTTGGTAATTCAGTAATTCCATAGTGATGTGCAAGCCAGGCTAGCCATCGTCATGGAAGGAAGATTAGAGGTGAGAATATGCCCTCACTTGTGCCAACATATTTGCAAAAACCTATGAGCCACAAACTGAAATTTATTATATTCTATGACTGTATTTTTCAAAAGACTGGTAGTAGAGATCTGAAGAATACTTCTCCAACTTCTGGCGTTAAGCTGTTTTGGATATACTGAAACTGTAGTTGTGTTCAGATTACTAATTACTAGATTAGTGAATTTGAATTTGCATGTTTCCTTGTGGAACCTTTGTGCTTTCAACCTGTTTTGTCTTTGAGTTCAGCAGTGTAAACTACAAATTACAGGAAAAAGAACACTATAATTTACTTTATGATTTATAGAGCTCTTCCATACCCATTTTGGTTGTGCTTTCTAATGGTGAAAAGTAATTTGTAACCCCTTCTCACACAGAAGAAGTCCCATACTCTACCATCTTTTTTGCCTTTCTACATTCTTTCTCTCATTCTTCCTTTTTTTTAAACATAAGAAAGCCATGATACAAAGTAGTGTAACTACTAAAAGAGAAACGGTGACGGCAGTGGAAATTCACCAGGAAGCTTGAGAAGTTCACTGGACCTGTGATTGTGTTGGCACTTGTCCCGTGAAGACAGCAAATTAATTTCAACCTTAGTAATATTTGTCCAGCTGCAATATGAAATGTTGGAACCCGAAGTAAGGACCTAATTCTGTAATCACTTAAGTAATTTTTAGAATTTCCATTAACTTTCATGCTTCAGATTTGCTTTTTTCGAGACACTAAGCCCCTTTTATGCGCATCACTGAACAGAAATTTTCGATTACCTCTGACCCAAGTTAGATTTCAGTGACTGGCCTCCAAATGAAAGGCTCTCTGCTGTATTCCAATACCATGAGTGATCCAGACCCTTCTTGGCTTTATTTTAATGTTAATATTTTAAAAAAGCACCCCAATCTGTCATGGATGTGTATGATAATTGACATAATAGGCCCTAACGGCTACTTTGGAGCATAATAGACCACGACAGCTCCATTGGAGCTTACTCAGAAATTGAGATATTTTACTATAATTTAATTTAAAAATAAAACCTAGACAAAATTATCATTCATTTGTATACATTAGTATTTTTCATTTAAATATCAAGCTGCTACACATACATGCATATACACAAAATCAGGATCTTAAAAGAAAAGGTAAGCAAAAATTTACCAGAAAGCCTTCTCAGAACTTACCTGATCAGAATGAAGAGTACTTGATGGTCTTCTCATGTGTCTAACCTGGCTAGGTGAATGAGACATACATTGTGATAATTGAAAGTTAAAGTTTTTGTGCATGGTAGTCACAGGAGAAAAGAATGCAGAACTTGCAAAGTTTATCTTAGCACTTTAGTGAGCTGACCAAACTGGTAGCAAAATTTGGTTGCCCAAAGTAACGGAAAGAGAAGTGAAAACTAACTGTAAATCTGTAAAACTGTAAATGCACAGAGGGGTTAATTTTCCAATGGTTCTAAAAGCTCCTTAGCTGGGCACATGCTGGCTCATGTCGAGCCGACTGTCATCCAGCATTCCCAGATCCTTTTGTGACAACATGTTTTGCATGCTAATACCACAAAACTCAGAAAGAAGAAAAATAAATCCATAGGAAAACATCCACACCTTGAATATTTGCTTACATACTAAATCTCATTTTTTATTTCATTTTTGTCCTATTTTTTTGAGGGTTCTATGTCACTATTTATAGTGCCTAGAAAAGGCATACAGTGAGGAAACATGGTTGAAAGAAGGAGTGCAAGAGAGAAAATTTAATCATCAGACCTTTGCCTATCAGCAGTGTTTACTTTCCCACATTTGACTTGAGCCATGAGGTCTGCAGCCATGTTTCACTACTCACCAAGGGCCCATGGACTTCATTCCATGTACCTTGAACTAAGTACTGAGGTACATTAACTTCAGTAAAACAGTGGTTTGGGCCTTGTTTTGTAATGGAGATAGCTAAGTCAGAGTATGGTTAGTGACTGTACACCAAGTGCAGAAACCATATTTTAAGAAATTAGAGGCTTCAGATCTAGAAGATGCAGATTTTGCTACCGGGAACATTTTGTATCAGAACCTCCTCTAAGTTAACACAGAATATTTTAGTTTTCCACCTCAGTATTTTGGAATCTGTCAAGGGTTAACCTGGATGCAAACTCCAGATCCCCACGCTTAATTTTTCAGAGGAGAGGAGACAGCAAAAACAGGCTGCAAACTTGAAAAAGGATTAAATTATTTATTTCACTAACTCTACTGAGAATAGAAAGAATAAAAAATAATAGAAATATAAAGGCATAATATACGAATATCATTCTCCCCCCATACCTTCCAATCCTTCTCACTGATCACGCAAAGGACATAAACATGAGATTCTGATGTTAAGATTAAGAGTTCTTATTGCCACCTTATGGGRTAAAGAGAGTTCTTTCTGTAGTGGAGTGGGATCCATCCCACGGAAGACAGTTCCCTAAGAAGTATCTTCAGCATGGTTCCAAACGTTTCAGAAACACCATAGCCCGCCCAGGTTTTTTTGCAGTGGTGTATCCTCTCTCCCACAAATACTTCTCATTTTGTGGGTCACAAGAAAAGTCTGATGGGGTTAAACCTTTTAAGAGTGAGTCACTCCAGCCTAAAGGCACCAAAGGCAACAGGCTCCTGCTTTATTCATAATCTCCAAAGGCTGCAAGCTTCATCTGCACACGACATAAAAATGTTCTTATTTCAGGCTGTTGAAATTCTCACTCCCCCATGGCTCATATTATGATTTAAAGAGAAACTTAGCTTGGTATATTCCAGATCACAGAGCACAGCTCACAGGAAAAAAAAAGGTGAATGCTTCTAAAGATGGCTTCTCTGGTACTTCCTGCCACTCCTTGTCTTCTCTTCCGTTTGGCTGCTGGCTCCATATTTAGTCTTTCACGTGACTGCTTTCCTTTCTCTCTAGCTTAGAGAAGAGGTTAATATTTGAAGAAAATGCCTACAAAAGTATTTATAACAATTACATGCTCCCGCTGTAATGAGGCTTGCTTTCCCGGGCTCAAGGCTTTTTTTCTCCCCCGTCTCTGCACTGGTAGCCATCTAAAATTTTGAGTAAGTCTCTTGGCTGCTACTAATTCTTATCAAGAACAGCAAGGTCACTCTTCAATCTCACCATTACACCTTCGAAAGAGAGTGCTTTTTCCTTCTCTCGGCCTTTTCTCGGCCCAGCTTTCTCTCTGCGTAGCTTGGTCGGCTTAGCTTAGCTGCTTCTCTGACTTGGCCTTGGTCCAGATGGCATCAGACCAGCTCCTCTCAGGTCCCGAACGGCACAGGACCAGTGAAGGGTGAGGCCGGCTGCCCCCACCAGCCCCCCTGGGCCGTGGGCCCCTGGCCTGGGGGTCGGGGGAGAGCCACTGCCTCTCGTGGGTCAGCAGGGAGCAAGGGAGCAAGAGAGGAAGTGAGGGCAAGTCTGCATCACTTCCTGGGTGTTTTTTATAACATTCCTTTCACAGAGACGTCACAGGAACACTAAGTGGCTCATAGAATTGTCCTTTACCTGTTTTTAACCAATCAAATTTGTCTCAACCGGGTCAAACGATGACTCTCTCTGGAGTCAAAAGAAAGTGATCAGAACCTCAASAGACACCTCAATTATTTCAAACCCCTCTTTTGGCATGAGAATGGAGCTTTTCTCCATCAGGTAGAGAGGAACTTTTAATTGCCATCTTCTATATTGTGACCGGGATTTATCTCTTCACTGACTAAAGAGGAAGCATGGTTGACAAGATTAAACAAACTGAAGAGCTCTTAGGAAACTTCAGAGAGATTATTTCCTTTGTGGAGACAGACATTCTGAATTGCCTTCCCAGGACTCCTGACAGTTTTTGATTTAGCCTATAGGAAGTCATTTCAGCAGGAAATATCTTGCCTACTTGGCATGTGAGGAAAACGCAACTTGAAACAGGAGGGCTCATGTTCCGGCTGTGAACACTAGGCTGCATGTTAGCCATCACTGAGCTCAGAGTGGGACTGAAGTTCAGACAAAACTCCCTGATTAATTTCCTTTTTGCTTGTTCTATAAACAATTTAGATGCCTAAAGTCAGCAATGTTTATGGTATTTGTACTAATTATAACATTTGCAATTATGCCATGTCATTTTCTTATGTCCTTCCCCTGTGTGCCATAACGAAGGGCACATGCAGATCCTAGCTATATTTAGGGACTGGTCTAAACTCAATTGACATAATTCCCTTGACTTCTAACAACTCTGAATCAGACCTGCCAGATAAAAACTGCAAATTGTCCCAATATTTAATGAATTAAAGCCACAGAGTACGGCTAATCAAACAATAGGATGGAAAGCTCCCGTGTGTCTTGAACAAAATTCACTGTTATGTGTAAACTATGTACTTCAGCCAAGAATGCCAAACATAGACTTTGTTAAATTGTTAATTACACCAGGTTGTTAGAGGTCTTTTTTTCTCACTTATGTTATAAATTTAAATAATTTAGAAAAAAAATGCAGTGTAGAGATATCATAAATATTTTACTTCCTCATTTGAAAGGCATAGTGCTATTGAAATACATATGGCAGTACATGCAAATGTAGACTTTGGATTTCTATCATCACTGTATATTCACAAAGTTGTCTTGGAAGTTACAAATTTTAGGATAATGGACTGATATTGTAATATTTCATCATGGTAGTAACATTTTTAAGTGTAATAATTTCTGAACAATGCTTTCAGAACATCTAAGTAAAATAAAAATATTTTTATGCATATACCCTTTTTCAGGACCAGGCTGTGTCCTATTTTTGGCCAACACTAGGGAGCACAGTTACTTGCTAACTAACTTGAGGAGATTGTCAGTCTAGCTTAAACACTGAAATGTTTGTGTCTAGTAAGTTTAGTTCTGGTCAGAGCTTTGAGATGCTCCGGTGAAAATCGTAAATGAATCTGTCTCTTTTCTCAGAGACAGGGTTAGTCTGTGCTAATGGGAAAGGTCTCTTATCAGGGGTTGATGGAGACAATTAATTAAGTACTTGTGATGGAGAACTTCAGCAAGTATGTTCTGAACCTGTTTTATGGTTGCTTAGATCTTTCACAGTGCAGTGACATCATTTTGTATCTTTCTTTTCTATTGGGACTGTGCAGAATAGCTAGTACTTATAGTGTCATTTTTTAGAGATTTTCTGAGACTCTGTGTTCTTTGATGTCTATAAGTAAAAGTAATCTAATTTACCACTTGTCGTTTGAAAGATTGTAAAAGAAATATAGAATATATCAATATTCAGGTTTCTCTTTTTCATTTTCATTTCTGTGAATAGCGTCCATATCACACAAAGTATGTTTTTATTATTCAGAATAGTCATTTTTAACAAAGACACTCAAAAAATCTGATTTTAAAAAGTTCTCTATTTCTATTGTGATAGTCATCAGATTTGGTTTGAAATGTGGTGTTAGGACTTGTTCTTATTTTAACACAAGAAATGTGCCTAAAATAAGACACAATCAGTTAAATTTTGTACCACGAAATAGAGCTGTGTGAAGCTGATTGTTTTCCAGTTTTCTTTTAAAAGTTATATTTATTTTTTCCCCTGTATATTCTTTATATATTCTGATCCTTGCCTGTTCGAGTTTTAGTGAATACAAAATGAAAGGAACACCTTAACCCCAAGTATCCCTTTCTTACAGGTTCTTTTCTGTCATCAGTTTTTGATGTTTGCTGCTACATCAGAATGCAACTACTGTTTTAAGTTGCAACTGAGACTTCTATAAATCAGCACCTGAGCACTCTATAGATCCCTCTGGCCATGCAATTTGAACATGTGGTTTACATTTCAATGAAACAGGACCATACAAGAACATATTTGCAGCAGATTGAACAAAGCCACGGCTCTTACAGAGTATAATGTCCAGGTCTACCTGTGCATTTTTCTTCCCACTCGTTTTGCTACTGCATTTTCCATGTTGTCACAGTGTTACCCTTTTGGTAAATTATTTGGTGCAAATTTCTGTTGGTTTGCTCTGTTCTGAATCAATAGATATATATGCTGGGAAGAAATCTTGAGGATAGCAAAATTGTGCATCCATAAATGCCTCCCTTACATACACCTGTAATGTCACCAGAAGAACTACCAGATGGAAGTCCCTGCTTATTAAAAGCTGTGCTTTGTGTTTTTATCACCTCCTGTTTAGATTTATGAATGTCATTTGATTTCTGTGGGCCTTGTGGACATTTATCAAATAAATAGCAATTCTCAGAGTACAGCAGTGTGAATATACCCAGCTTTCAGGTGACACCATGTTCCATTACCTGAATTAATTACCTGAAATTTTTCATAGGGCAGAAATATCCTGTCATAAGCACATCCTGGCCCCGCAGTGTTCCCACTCAGATCCCTGGCTGTTTATTCGCCTCTGTGAAAGTTTCATTTTTTTTCAAAACATACACATTCTGTGCTCGCCCTGCTTTCGAATGTGGTAATATCTCTGTATGTGCAAAGGCTAAAATAAAGAAGACTTCCACTGACATCAGTGGGGTTTAAATTTTGATATCAAGGCAAGTTGGACAAAGGGACAAGCATTGGACGGGAGATGTTTCAGTCATGCTACATTTGTCAGACTTTCTAGATTGGACTAGTTAAGAGATTCAGCCAGCTGGTTTGATTTCCTCATATGGAAAACAGCAGTTAAGAAATTACTTTTAGCAATCGCTCTTCCCTAATTTTGTTGCTACATGACAAAACCCAGATGCTTTCTTTAAAAACATGACCAAAAAAGGTCCTCCCTTAGGCTGTTCTCACTGTGCTTCAGCTGCCCCCGTGTCAGTGCCATTCAAGACATCACAACTTTTCTTCTGTTTTGAGATCTCAGAATTATTAGTACTGTGATAACAACTGTATTTTAATAAAAGATATTCTTCTACCATTTCCTTTGGACTTCAGGCTGCTGAAAAAAGGAGATCCAGTCATAGATTAGAGTACAGATGAGCAAGTCCTACTCCTTGTGATAAATTAAATCCAACACTGCCATCTTCCTTAGGAATCAGAAAGGGAGGATCAGTTCTGGCTTTCTCATTGATAATAAGTGTGTTTTATTCCTTTTTCAGGGTGTGATAGCTCATGATGTTTTAATTTTAATAACTTAGACTGATGAGTTCACAGCTCCACCATCAGTATTAAATAGTTATCCAGCAGCATGTTAAAGTGACAGATCTAAACACCACCCTCTCAAGGGTTAATAGCAATTAATGTAGGTAAAGACTGAGAAAGAGACTGGAGAAGGCAAAAATTTTTGCTTGGATATTCTTTCCTCCCTTCTTCCCTTTGTGTTGTATTTTACCACAGAAATTGTATGCAATTGCATTGTATGACCCAGTGGTTGCAATAATAATAACAACAACAACAATAATAATAATGCACTCATAGAAAGTACAGATTAAGAGAAATGGGCATATACCTGAATTGTACCTAATAAGTGGATTTGGTGTCTTTAATAAATACGTGTTGATTACAAGCTATGAGAATCTATAGGAACACAGATCTTATAATAATATTTCCCTTATTTTCTGGTCATTCTCATAAAAAGCAAAACAAAGTATAAGTACTAGTAAATTAAAATGTAATTTCAATATTGTAAAATATTCCTTTTATTGCTGATATTTCTTTTTTCTGCTGCCATCCCAAATTGGCTGTATTAACATTTGATACAAACTTAAGTTATTTTTTGATATTCCCCGAGTATCTGAATAGAAGCTAAAAGACAGAGTCTCATCACAACCAATTCTAGACTTAGGTAATGCATAGACCTAAACTGCATGTTTAGACTTTTTTTAGAATCTCTGTTAAGAAACTCTGAAGGTACCTTTTGATTCATGCTACAGTGGTTACCTAAAATGAGTCTGCTGAATTAGACTCTTACAGTATTTATTATTGCTAAATGATTCAAGTATACTGCAACAAAAGAGTGAGCAAACCTAAGGGTGAATAGTGAATAGAGAAATCATGGTTCAAGTCACAGCCTTAATCAAATCTTACTATCTATCATAAACCAACAAACTAATCTTATTGCTAGTCTATTTGAATAGTTCATGAAACTGTTGAGTGTATAAGGTTGCTATATTACTCAGTATGGAGCAGGGAATGTTTCTTCTGAGATTACTTTCCTTGAAAATTTCTTGCCTCAAAGCTTAGTCAAGACAAATCCACCATCTACTCTGAGCTGATCATGTTATTTAGAGATGATAAACCAAAAAAATTTTGTTTTAACAAGAGCAAGAGCCAAATTATGCATCTGGAACAGGATAATCCTGGTTATACATATAAAATGGGGGATGAGAAGTTGGAGTGCAGCACCCTATAAAGAGATCTAGGGGTTTGGGTTCATGGCAAGTTTAACACGTGTGAACAGTGTTCCCTGGAAACCAAAAGGGCCAACAATGCCCTGTGGTGCAGGAGGCACAGAATACCAGCTGATTGAGGGAGGTGACTGCTCCACTCTACACTGCACCACTGCAGCCTCACCTCCAGTGTTGTGTGGAGTTTTGGACACCTCAGTATAAGAAGGACATCAAACTATTAGAGTGTGTCCAGAGGAGGGTGACCAAGATGGTGAAAGTTCTTGAAGGCAAGAGTAGCAGCTGAGGTTGCTCGGTTTGTTCAGCTTGGAGAGGAGAAGGCTGAGAGGTGACCACATCACAGTCAATAGCATCTTCAAGGAGAACAGTGGAAGAGGAGAGGCTGGTTTCCTCTCTCTGGTAACCAGTGATAAAACATGAGGAAATGGAATGAAGCTGTGCCAGGGGAAGTTCATCCTGGTCATTAAGAAAAGGTTTTTCACTGAGAAGGTGGATGATCACTGGAAAAGGCTCCCCAGGAATGTGGATATGACAGCAAGCCTGCTAGAGTTCAAGGAGCATCTGAATGATGCTCTTAGTCATATGGTTTAGTTTTACATAGTATTGTGATGAGCAGGGAGTTAGACTCAATGATCCCTCTGTGTCCCTTCCAACTTGAGATATTTAATTATTCTGTGACTCTGTGATTCTTTTTAATTGCCTGGACATATAATTTTGAATATTCAGGAACCTAAATTGAAATTTCCATTCAATAAATCTGTTGGTTTATCATGATCCTATTATCTTCAGAAACTGGCCAAGCGTGACTTTGGTTTCATAGGGACAAATTACTTCTGTTAGTAGTTCTCAAGCGAAGAATGATTTGCACTATATTCCAACTAGTTCTAGTTCTTGTTCATCTGTCTCCCCTCTAATTTACCATTCCAAGAGGGTGTGCACACTTCTAAGAACTGCTGTAAGATTCAGGTTTTATATTCACTTTTGCTTGACCTCTAGATGCACATAAGAACGATGAGTTCTTTAGGATTCAGAGGAGAAGACATTTTAGATATTACTTGTATATCATTAAGGTAATAGGTTTCTGAAATATGTCTATTATTTCTTGTGCTGTTAGTTCAAGCACAAGCAAAAGGATGCAATTTACCACCTGGGTGCAAGTAAGCACAGGTCTGTGGAACAGTATGTTTATAGTTTCTATAGATGTTGCCATATTAATACTAATTCTATAACTAAGAAATTGATTGTACTATGCCTATTCATATTGATTAGGATGATACTTCATGTCTTTGCTTAATAATTCTGATACGTTAAATTGTGTGGTACTGTAGCTTTGCATTTTGCAGTTCTTCAGTTGTGCAGTGTTTTTAGTTCGACAAATAGTTTCTCACGCACTTTTGTATAAACATAGCTCTTGTTATTCTAACCGGCCCTGTTGTTTTAAATTCCTTAGTCTATGTGATAGACAATTCCGTTGACCAGTAGACAACAGGAGGTGGTATTCCCATCCTCCAATCCACAGTAGTTTCTGAAAACATATAAATAAAGACCGAGGGCAGAGGCCGCTCCTCTTTCTTTTCCCCCTTAGCTTCCTTGGCTTCTGTCCCGGTGGTAAACCCTGACAACTGTGTCTCGTGTGCTCATTTCGTGTCCGAGAGCAACATGGTACTCCTCATCATTTGTAAATCACAGTGGGATTAAATATACACACACATGAACATTGACATAGTCATCTGTACTCTATAGCCTTTATTTCATGAATTTAGTAATAAATTTTTTTAATGTCAGTGTTAGGATGATATTTTGATTTGCTGATGTACATATATGATTTTATAACTTGTTTGCTTAGCTTATATGTTTTACTGGATTAGATGCAATGTTTCAAATGAGCAAACATTTTAAAAGTCTTCAAAAAACAGAATTTGGAAGTGTAAATTCAAGCTCCTCTTTCAAGAGACTTTTTATCAAACAGAATAAGACTTTTTAAAGAGCTTAGTTGTCATTGAATAGACACTGATGCAAACTAGTTGAATAACTAGGACATTTTTGCCAATCAACTTTTTAGCAATATTTTTTATTTTTAATCTCCTGACTGCAAAGTATAGCTGATGGGCTTTTGTCATGTTTTATGTATAAAGTTGATATACATCAATTATTTCAGAAGCAAATGTATTATATGCTAAGCTGATTGCAAAGTCTTGCTTGCCTTGCCAGAAGAGAAGAAAAAAAAAGACAAAAAAAAAAAGACCCCAAAACACAGGAAAAAAACCCCTCAGCTTTAAAGTTGGGTGAGTCTTTGAGAAAATACTAGGAGCATACAAGGGAAAACATCCATTCAAAAATAYGGGAATTAGTTCAGTTCCATCTTAGGAAAAAGTCAGATATTAACTCCAGAATCCAGAAATTTAAACTCCAATATTGGGTGGTAAAAAAGGATTAGTAAACAAGAGAACTGTGTGTGCGTCATGCACACATCCACCTAACAATGCAAACCATGTAACAGAGCTCTTTACAGAGCACAACTAAAATGTGTCACAGGCCTGTTTGTGTTTCCATTGTTAGAACTATGATTTAGAACTACTTGAACTTATGGGCATAGTGGGGAGGTAGTGGCAGCTGGTTGAACCTATGGGAAGTTTCACATAGGAGTGCATAGTGCTGTTATGGAAAGTTAATAGCTATTATTGATATCAAAAGCTTGACCCAGTGCAACTTCCACTGGAAAATTATATTTAGAAGAAACTGAAGATTTGAAGACTCCATGTCATGAAAAGGCATGAAAACTACCCATGAGCATGGCCACAGGGAAGGACAGTAGACTTCTGGAAATGGTCACTTGAGCCTACTGCTTCAGAAGGACCTAAATATGCAGCTGAAGGAAAGACAGAGTTGGGGCTACAACTCTTCTTCTCTCAAATTAGAATCTTGTGAAGGTACAGATCCACTCTGTGCCAATGGGACGCCAAACGCATGTTGGAGAAAAGGAAAGAGGAAAGTAGGTCACGATATGGGGTTAGTTTCCGAGGGGCTGTGCCTCCAAAGAACAACCTCACTTTGGCAGGCTGTAAAGGTCTCAAGGACTTGAGTGCATAGGCTGTAATTTCAGTGTGCAATGACAAAGAAGGGGAAGTTGGGTTTGAGTGAGACATTTCCTCATCAGCAACTTTAGTGTTTGATGCTGTCACAGATATCACACTGTTAAGGTAATGCTGAAACCATTGCTTCAATGGAGAACTTAAGAAATAGGAGAAGGAAACTTGAAGTGGCATATTTCTCCCTAAAATTTCTTGTTGATGAATATTCACACAGACCTGGGGGCTTACCTCTAATTAACAAAGATCGATGTAAAATGCCATGTGAAATTAGACAAGCTCTTCAAATGACCCAGGAAACACAGGTAAAAAGAGATATATAAAACCAGTTCTTTAAGTGTGTGTTTGTAGTGAAAGAAAACACGATTCAAACCATCTACCTATAGGTGCCTGTGTAAATAGGCTGGTCCTCTAAGCGACCTGTTTAGAGCCAATGGAGAAAGGCAGACCCTTACAGACAATAGTCCAGACTCCATATGTGCTGAACTGGACTCCGCTGGCTCTTCTCCCTCTGTGATGGCTATATATGCAATACCAATTTTACTGATTATGCACATATAATCCATGCCAGTATGAATCTTAGCCTACATTAAATATATGGTTACTGTAGGTAAGTATGCAACACAATTGCCACTTTTGCAATATTCATCAACAATGTGGTTGCAAGCCCTGCCACACCAGCCAGCTTCGATACTATTTCCAATTGTTGAAATGTAGGAAGAAATAAAATTCTATTATTATTTTATAGCATCTTTACCTCTTCTGTGCTGACAATAAAGAGCTAGATTGTTTTTTTTAAGATGAAATCTGGTCTGGATTAGTGGTATGTTTTCTTTAGTTAGTATATAGTAAAACTGTCAAAGGAAGGACAGCTGATGTCAGAAAGGTTCATATTTATTCATGCTTAAATTGAGGTTGGCTGTGTTTGCTCTCATTACTGCTGTCATAAATGGTCAAGGACATCTAGGTATGTGTTTTCATAAATGATGTGATCATTCCAATGCAATTCTGAATACTGAGTCGTATAGCTCCATTATAGTCTCTAAAATGCTCCTGTTGCAGCACTATTTAGGAATCTGAAACCTACTTATCTCTTTTAGGAGTGCAATTTCTATGACAACTCAAAGCAGCTCAATATCACTTCTTGAAACTCAGATTTCAAAATCAGAGTTGTACGGTCAGCCAATCCATTGTGATAGCGGACAGTGTAGCGGAGGTGAATGAGAATTGCTTACGCCTTGGGGAACACATTTATTTATCAATACTGAAATAGCTTCATTTTAAACAGCAAGGACAGAGAGAAGCAAAAGCGAAAAATCCTCCATCTAATATTTATCAATTTTAGACAGGCATCTAAGACCACACACAATTTGATTCGTTCATTACAGCGATCTTTCTCTTTGCTGCACAGAGAATCTCTGCATTTTATTTCAATTAAAATATAAAGGCACACATCAAACTGTTTCTGCTTACAAAGACAAGACCACCTAGTGGTTTCTGTATGTTTAATTCGCTGTCTCCTGCCACAAATGCTTGAGGCTTTGATTAGCTTTATCTTACTTGAAAGAGGCACCCCATGTAGAAGGAGACAGAGCGATAAGCTTTCCTGTGGTCTTTGCAATTCTGAAGGAAGGTTGCTCCATTCTGATCCCTGAACTACCTGGAAAATACACTTTAGAAATCAAACAGGCTCTTATTCTTGGTAACCACTTAGCGTATTTCAAACACTACAGCAAAACTTGATGAATCTTCTGATGACTGACATGCTGAACTAAGCATACTTCCTAAGGCAAGGACTGTAATGTCCTTCATTTAATTCTTTAAATAAAGAATACTATTTCTAATAGTATTCCTAATACTTTTCTACTTCTCTTTGTATTATTTGTGTGTATGTGCCAATATTTGTGTCTGCTTAATTATTTGTAGTTTCCTTTGAAGACTTTCATAAACTTGATAAGCTCATCTTTTTCCCACAGGCATTTAAAGATGGAAGGGAAAAGGATTGAGCCTGAAAAACATAAGGAATGCTGAAGGAAGAAGTAAATTTATATTTTTGAGAAGCCTTGGGATGGGTGTAATATTTAGACTGAACTGTATGAATACTTTTTGCCAGGGCTAGGAATCAGCTGTGCTACAATTTATAGTTATGTCAAGCTTGCCTGCAGTGTGTGGATCAACTTTTCTTTTTTAAGTATGTATATGCATTTAAAGAAAAAGGGTTCCTTTACAATTACAGCTACAGGGTGGGTTTAGCTAAAATACTGGTGATCACTAGCCACTTACAAAGCACCTTTAACTCAGGAATGAAGTCTGTTATAAATAGAAAATGTTTCAGTGTTCACACAAAATTTAGAGAAAATGAGAAATGGTGTATTAGGAGTGCTCATTTTTCTTGCTTTTGCTTGGTTCTTAGGTAGTTAAATATAGGTATCATCTACAGAGATCAAAATTTTATATTTATCATAAATATGTATACACATGGCACTGGATATAGTGGTAATAAATAATCTTAAATTGTATGCTTAGAAATAATGTCTTAAACAGTTATCAATGTGATCATACATCAAATTGAGTGATGAATCTCTATGGCTTGTAATTTCTCTTCTGTTTCTAGATCCTTGTCTTGCAAAGAAAGCTGCTTTTTCATCTTGTGTTTTTAATTACACTTTAAGTTTGGCCCCCCTTTTTTTTAACCTTTTCTTCTCTGTAGCATAATAATTAGGTATACACCATTATTACTGATTAAATTATTCAAACAAATTTTAATCGAGCATTAAAACAGAAATAATTTGCCATGTGTGTTCTGTATTGGCCTTATTTAGTTCCAAAAATTCTTAAGAAAACAACATTAAAAAGTTTTTTTCTTCACTTTCATTTGGTTACACTATAAAATCAGGAAATATGCTAAAGATCACAGATCAGAAAAAACTAATTCCAGCAAACTGAAAATGGAAGTCATCAGAATTAAAATATAAGAAATTTCCAAAATCTTCATATGCAAAATATTCTATCCCAGAACATGGAATAGTGAAACTGTCCAACACATGCTGTATTGTCAGCTGAAAAATCTTAACCTTCTCTAAAGGACATTTGAGGAACGGAAAAAGAGCATATATAAATGAACTTGCCTGGACCATGGGAATCTGAAAGTTCAAAACAGCTTCAGATTTTAATTTGCAACATGTCTAACTCCTAATTAACCTAACTATGAAGCTCAGATAGAAAGTGCATTGGGTGAAAAAAAAAAGCAAGCAAGCATGTTTCCAGTATAGCAGATAAATAGGTAGCTATTACCTAGGTATTGTTTCTAGATAGTTTACATCCTTAGAGATCTTAAAATGGGATTGTTTACCAGTAATGAGTTTTCCCTACGTGAGCAATTGTTTTTGTAGACATATAGTATGTTGAAAGGCCCTATTTGCTTGTAGCCTATATATACCTGCAATTTGCCTGTAAACTATAWAGAGCGTTTGTAGGAAAAAGCGAAAGAAATGTACTTCATTTGGAAAGATTTTATTCTGGTTCTGGCTTTTCCATCTGCATTGTTCTCTTTAAGCATTTAGGTTAACATTAAGATTCATTAAGATGCTTAAGCTTAGTTGCATAAGGGGTATAAGGAGTAGGCCAGATAGCTTTCTAAAATTGCAGCTCAGCTGGAGATTTTGTTTTAGCACATTTCAGAAAAAATAACATCCATCTTGCTAGTTTAAACAAAACAAGGTGCTTTTTTTTAAAGTCTTTGGTGCTTTAAGGATAAAACAGTCAGCAAAGCTTTCCACCTCCCCAGATGCCATGCCCCATATCATTTAACAACAGGAAGTGTTGGGGAAAGGTGCTGGTCTGATGCATCAGGGCATCAGTGTGTTTGGTATGGCTCCACAACACTGCACCAGACGTTAAAGAGAAGAAATAGAAAGAGCAGATCCTGTGGTTCTCTTGTCTCTGAACACGATGGCCAGGGCTGCCCTTTCCACGAGTCCCAAGCTGCTCTGCAATATCAGYGCAAAGTTTGAGGAGAGGGCTATAGGAGTCAAGTGCTGTGTCACACTAGATCTGTTTGAGGAGGTGCATTTGGGAAAGGGGTGTTTAAGTAGTGTGAATACCTGTGAAAGAGCTGGAATGCAATCAAATAAAATTAAAGTCAATTAATAAAGAAGACATTGAATTTTACTGTCAATATGCCATTCACAAAGTTATAGCTAAGGTTAAGTTTTGCATTACAAAAGGGTTTCTATCCTTCCATAAGTTATAGAGATCCCAAACAAATTAAGAGGACTTCCTATTTGTGTGTGACATTTTTAGTGGTGAATGAAAATGTGCAGAGAAAATTTAAAAAATTAAGAAAATTTAAAAAACAGAGGCCTTAAAAACAGTCAGTATCGGAAAGTTAATTTGTCCTGCCAGATCTTAATAATGCACTCAGTTTTCTGAGAGAAATAAAACTGAAAAGTAGTGAATTTCTAATTTGAACCTTCTGAGAGGTTAAGATTCTTTTTCCTATTCTGCATAAATACAAGTTGTCTTTGACTCAACCAGCTAAAGTTGCTTTGAAAAAATGTGTAGTCAATTCATCATGAGAAAGAAGGTGAAAAATATGTAACTGAATGGGCTTAAAATCTCTTATCATAAGTTTCAGTTAAGCAGGTTTGGTTTTTTACTTTATACTCAAAATTGGACACAATACATTAATGGGAATGTTACTTTAACATTTTAAATATTTGATTTTTTTCGTTGCATAATTTAAAGCATTAAAATTAATATATTATAGGATGCATTGGTTCTGAAAGCCTATTTAGATACTGCTGTATTTAAAATGGATATTTAAATCTTAAAATAATGTTAGTGTCTAAGCTTAAAGCTGCAAGCCATCAACACAGACTACCTTTGCCCTGATTGAAGAAAGCTATTAAATTTTGTCTCATTAAAGTTTATTGACTGAAGCATAGGCCTAAAGCCAATCGTGTTTAAATTCTGGTCCTCAAACAGATCTGATTTCCTGAATGCTGAATTTAATTCTAAGACATATTGTGTTGATCAGATCATTGGCAATTAAGGTAATCACACTCTGCATCAGAAAAAAGGTTAAGACAGTGTGTTCTCGAATTAGATCCCTGGATCCTGGGCATCCAGTGGTGGATTCGAATAGAGAGAAGGGAACCTGTGAGGCAAAATGTCCAAACAAAAGAAAATCCATGTCTTTCTTTCTTTTTTTCAAAATATGTGAAAAAATTCTTTCTTTTGATGGGGATGGATATTGTCTTTTCCCAAAACTGATTAATCTCTAATAAAGGTCTATAGTTCCTCTCCTCTTACCTGCATTAACACCTATTCCCAACCTCATATCAATAAAGGTCTTCTGGAGAAATTTAAACTGCCCAGCCTGCTTGTGTGGCCCTTAAAAACTCAGCCTCTCATGTAAAAAGGTGCATGTCTTCACACCGTGAATGGTTATATCACACTCCTCCTCAACTCTACTCTGTGTCCTGGTGACAGCAGCACTAAAATACAGGTGGGACCAGCGCTGCCCTGTGCTCTGTCTTTGGTGCCCAGACTAAACCAAACCTGCACCCCTGCTCCAGTCACGCATCATCACAGCATCTACTTAGATGATGCATTGCAGCAATACATCACCATGGGATTGTCAGTCAGAAGATGGCACAAGCTTGGATAAACAGATCCAAGAGCAGGTTCAGTTTAATTACAGGACAGAAGGTGCCCTGATGTTCCTTGGAGACAAAACACTTGTGCCAAGAATTAATATTCTCTGCATTGCTGTGCAGTGGTCTGACAAATATGTTGAAGCATCTGAAGACAGTTCACACAGACTTTGTCACAAGAATGATTCTAAAACAAAGATGAAAAGTGAAAATCCTAATACCTTCTTCATATCCCCCAACCCCCCCGGATTCTAACTATAATCTGTATTCCAGTACTTCAGAGAAGGTTTACAGGGACACTGTCAGATTAGATTTGGCTTATAATGTAAGCTATACAAAAATAAGTTGGAGGAAACAGTTTTGTTATCTTCCTTAAGGACAAACATTCTTTTTGTACAAAGTTACACCAAATAGCTAAACAAGCAGGTCACTACTACTTGAGGGAATCAAGTCACCGTAAAAAAACAGTGTACACCAATCCTTTTTAACATTTCATTTGCTTTATGAGCCATTATCATATTTATGTGTTTATTTATTTTCTTATTTTGTTATAAAATTGAACAGATGAGGTCATGTTCACAGTTCATTCCTACATAGCTGGTGGTCAAAATAGTCTTTTATTACAGGGTTTCATGTTCCTGTTGTTATTTTTCTGAGATCAGCTATTGCAACCTGAACTCGGCATCTTACCAGTAGTATGAGAGCATTACCTTTTCCAACAAGGGTAATAGCTTCCTTTTCAAAACGAAGTCCAATTTTATGGCAAGTTTAAGCAGGAAGTTTATAAAGTCAAATATAAAACAGTTGGGTGTATTTATACACATACATAAGTGCATTAAGCATACGTACACATATGTTTATATATATATATACATATATGTATGTATGTGTATCTGAACTTTAGCACTTTCTTCTACATATGCTTTTTTTGGTCTATTTATATATACACATATATCCTTRTGTATGTGTTAACATATATGTGACAGCTAATACATAAACACAAAAATCAACACAGTTTTCCACATGCTGTCATCTTTTTGAGAAGTTAAGCTTAGTTTATGCCACTCCCAGAGTGTCTGAAGTTAGATATTTGTACTGACAGCACATCAATGTATTGTGAAGCTGTTAGGGAGAAGCCAGAACTTTTGGCTTCTGGGTTACATCCAGGTTTTGGAGGGAAAGGTTTGGCCATTTCTTATAAGCATAGAGCTGCTGTATTTGCAAATGTGGAGTTGGCATTGTAATAGTCTTATTTTTATGCATAAAAATAAATGAGCAAAAGGCTAAATTGTTGGGATTATCAAATCAGAGGAAAATTCTTTATCAGAGGATTACCAGTGAAGGAGTTTTATATGTTCCTGTTTTATCACCCTTACTATCGAAGTCCTTAGGAATCAAACAAAACATGTTGTTCTGGACTCTGTGCAAGCAGAATAAAAGGTCTGGTGCATTTATAATCCAGACAAGGCAGCTAAAAAAAAAATAAAATGGGAAGAGGCAAGCACAGTACAAGCAAGATCAGCTCTACTGTGTTTTCTTGTGAGAGTTTGGAGCTTTTTTGTTTTGCTTTGTTTTGTTCTATGTCTGGTGTTTTTCTTTCCTGGTTTGTTGTTTTCGATTTCTTAGTGGGGATCATGTTAGCAGGAAGACAATGGGATGAAAAATAATAAAGATAGAGAGGTTCAAGATTTGGGGTCATGTCTGAACGCTCTGGGCTGGAGGGAATGAACCACACAGCCAGTTACTTCAGGGACAGGATAATCTGCAAGAAATAAGATAGAACTGAGATCAACCCCCACAAAAAAAAAAAAAATCTGTTGAGAGATGAACTCTGTTCTTTGCCTCTTAAAATCTTTCTACAACAGCTGTCCTGCTTTAAATTTTTGCCAGGCTTATCCCTGTAATTCTTTTCTTGAGCATTTCAGGGCTTAAGGAGAGCTGAAGTAGAGGGGAGGAGGGACTGCCCCAGAGATCCAAGTTGCACCTGGAGCTTTCTTAGTGAAATAATGCACACAACACAAAAGAATGGGTTTTTTTCCTACAAAAACAACCATTTGTGGGTGTATTTCAGTATAATTATGCCTGTAACATTGTTTCTGTTACTGTATAATGCACACTAAACCCCTTTGCATGTGAAAAGGAGCTGGATGTGTCCACTTAAAACCACAATCTAAATTATACTAAAAACATTGTCCTGTGTTTTGCAAACTTGTTATTATCAGAGAAGAGCTGTCTTACTAAAATTCAAGGTTTAAACTCCATTGCTCTTGGGAACAAGGGACATCAGATGAGGTTAAGAGTCTGTCTCTGAGAAGTCCTACAGGTGCATTCTCTGCAGCCTTGTCATGGGGTCATCGAAATCACAGTCCTTCTCGGAGCACACCACTGATCTCATCCGACTTAGACACCTGGGTCACAGTTTGTAGAGAGCAGGGCATGTGGAAGGCAAGAGGGAAGGGACTTGGGCACACCTTGCGATGGGTTGAAAACATATCTGGCATGTCTATCCAGACCTGTTTGTTTGGAGGTGCCCTTAGGTCATTCAGCTTAGACATAGCAGGAGTTAGCCAGGCATTGAGACAAATGAGCTAGATCATCTACTGGGCTAGGGGTTTTTTTGGAGTTACTCTTTCAAGCTGTTGGCAATATATGAAAGTCATTACTGTCCTGGTTTATACTCATTGATGTTTTCATGGTTATCTTCATTACCATCTGTGCTAGAAATATTGCTTTTTAATGAAAGCCTAATATTTCCATTATCTAAATGCAAAGGAATAGAATTGATAAAAAAATTCATGGAGAAAAAAAAATTATATTGAAAATGGCCTCAGTTTTGGAATAATCTAATGCATGATTTTTAAACACATATTTCCTCTATTTTTCTTCTACCTCCCTCCATCTTGGATAAAACAACCAAGATAGTGACGGTCCTACTACTTTATGTTTGTATTTTTTCTCTCTGGATATTTTTTACTGTTTGACTGTAAGGATTTCTGGCACACTGTGTTGCTCACATCGTATGGTTTGCTTTAACTAATAGAGACATTTTGTGTGCTAAAACTCTGCTGCTGCACTGCTGTCTGCTAGTCTGAAGCTCAAAGAAACATACCACAGGAGGAGGAAATACGTTGTAATTGTATAACTTTCTGGGTTTTGCTTCTTTTTGTTATATGTATTTTGTTTTCCTGAGGGCTGGAGCAGGAGGGAAAGGGCACAGAAATAGGAATACTGGCGTGGTTCCTGATTTGTTTGTATTCAGGTCAGTAGACAGTGGCAGGACGGCTTCTGAGTGTTTCTCTCCTACTGTTGTACCCTATCCAGYCCTGTGACAGGAACATCAAAAAGATTTGGTTTGTATTTCTGTTTTATAATATCTGCCAGAGTGCTGCTCTATTTTAATCCTGAAGCACTGAGAAGCTAGAAAAACAACTGGATTATATAAGAAACCTTTTCCGAAACAAAGATTCTGCACTATTTGAAGAATAATTGCCAGCAGCCATTTAGTTACCAATATATGCAGAGAAAGGTAACATTCAAATTCCATTAAATATTGCACATCAGACTATGGTGTATCTGGATACACAAGCACACAGAGCACAATAATTTTGTACTACCACACTCTGTGCTTCGTGTAGCCTTGGGCTGACTACAAAATATCTGATCCGAGTTCTGCGTCAGAAATGCAAAACTAACTCAGATGGTTTTTTTGGTTTTTTTAGGAAAAAGTGAAGCACACAAACTGGAAGAAATTAAGATCTGCTTGTACAACTTGGAATTTCTCAGTAAAATATTTTGGCACATACTAAACATGTGAGAGATACCTGGCACGGTCTATATATTTTACTTGCCACTTATTTTTGTTACTTGTTTTTCTTCATTTGATAGACACTATTGTAAAAACAGTTTATCAACAGGTTGTCAAGATTAAAAGTCCCAGCCTTGGGAACAGCCCCATTTTCATCATATCGGACATATCATCCTGTCTCATACATTATTCAATTGAAGGAAAGAGACCAGAAACTAGGAAAATCTAAAAGCATAATGTAGAAATTATCAGCAAACAGATGAAATACATTGCTTTAATGGAGTCTATGGGGTTACTCTGACAGCCTTTCCCTAAATGTTATGAGCCACCTGGAACTTGGGGGAATTCAGAGAAAGGATAATAACAATACTTTGTAGTTTTTAGTGCCTTTCAAATGAGGGTCTCAAAACACTTCACAAACATTAATCAAATGTCATAACAGTGCTGTGAGATAGTAATCTATTATTATTCACAAACAACAAAAGATCCTTTAAAAACAAAAGCAAGTTAATGTTTCAGTGCATTTGAGTGCAATCCAATTAAGCAGTCTCACTTGGTGTTTTAGCAGTAACTTTCCCTTATTGTGGTGAATAAGGGATTGGGTCAGTACTCTGCCACTACAACCCCTACATATTGTGCACTTTCCTGGGATGTGCTGGGATTGTCCTGGGATTGTGATACTTATAAGCCACCCATGACTCTGGATTCTAGGATTTTATCCTGCTACTCTCATTTGAAAAACAGAGAATAGTACCTTTGCATTCAACAAAGTCTTGGAAAATGTTTCTCTCAACTTTCCCAGTTATGACCTAGATCAGAGATCCACATGGAGAGACGAGAACCAGGACTAGTTATGCATACAAAGCAGTTTGATCAGGAAACAAAAAAAGGCTAGGACCAGAAGATTTAATAAAAAGAGTATCTAATGTGATAGTTAAGCAGTTATCTAGAGAGGGCTAATGACTATGCAGTGTTTTACTATATGACTACCCATGTTTTACCACATAGCTGGTGAATCTAAAAATCTTTTTATGAGTAAGTATTCTTTAACTATCCAATGCTAATAATTGCTCAGCTCTGGATGATGTATGCACTAGAGCTGCTGTAGTTAATATACGTTGATTTGATTACATATCAGAGGATGGACTCAAGTGAAAAATTAATTATAACCATAAAGGTTGTATGAAATGCCTGACTGCTTAATTTGTATCTAACTGTGGGGTTTAGGTTGTTTTTATTATTAGATCATGCTTCATCTTATAACTGAGTTACTGGGTTAAAACATTCATAAATATGTCTCAGAATGTTAGCTCATTACTAGAAACAGTTTCAAGAAAGCTTAGCAGTCATCTCATGTAAACATCTATCTTATAATTAAAACTCAATTAATATGTTTGCAACAAACATTTGCTGCTTAGGATGTCTACAAAAATTGCCTAATGGAATCTAAATTTAATCCCTATTAGGAACACTTTAAATTTGATCGCAAATCTTTATCGCCACTTCACATTTTAAACATAAAAAGGGGCTCAAGAAGCCACATCATTTTAATCACAAAAGATCTTTATCTTGTATAGATCAATCTTTATTAAATTACGTTATTCTGGCAGTCTGCACACAAGGGCAAAATAAGCTTTTGCAGAAAAAATTAACCAAACAAATCCACATACCCAAACAATGTGTAATTGCTGTGCTTTTAAAATGCAGTCTCGTTTCCCTCAGTTGTGTGGGGAAGCATCAAATTCACCTAGATAGGCAGATTCCTTCATCCACTGAAAGCCTCAGAAAATCCAGGCAGTCCTGCCTGTGAAACCAGTATTTAACTGAGCAAAAGCAGAAGGACTGAGCCCAGGACTAATATGTGGTGCTGTCAGTCTGAGCTGTGTCCCTGGTGGACTTACACATTTAGAAGTTGATGGTGATGGTGACATTACTGAAAGGCAAAAGAAAGTATAAAACATCTGCTGGCTAAGAGAGCAAAACAAAACTGATATGTGCCCCAGAAGGGTTGTAAAGAGAAATGGGGTTAACATCCATAGCAAATGCAAGAGGAAATAATTCTCTCAAAAACTAAACAAGGTGAAAGTTAGCCTGATTCCAGCACTCTACGCTAACATTAGGTATAACAAAGCACAGCAGAAAATAGGTTTTGTTGACGGGGGAGGGGAAAGGGAGGGAAAGAAAAAGTCCCACAGCCCCCACACAAACTTCCAAATTAGAGAAGAGTGGCAAACTTAAATGTCCAGAGCTGCTTTTCAAGAGCTAGATTCCTTCCAGACAGAAGGAAAGGCTGGATTTCATCACCTTCCCCCTTCTCCACTCCTCACCCTGACATCATTCATATGGGTAGTAACCAAGTCGAGGTGAGCAGAGTAGTTCATCTGTTCTTCATAAGCTCGTATGTGCATTGAAACAGCACCTATATGCCCATATGCATTGTGTGAAGGATCTTGCAGGATCTGGCAGGCAGGAGTGTCCAAACCTGTCCAGGAAAACTGAGCACACTCAGTATGTTCCTATGTCACGCTTTCAGAGTAAATTCAAGATTGTAGTTACCATAAACTGTATTAGACTTGCTACATACACGCACATGGTTGAATAGTTGTACCTGAGAGTAGTCACTTTGCTGACTTTTAGGAAAAAGACAGGAAAATCTTCAACATGACATTTGATCTGGTAATGTAAGAACACCTGAACTACAAGCAATGCATGGAAATCACAATTCTTGTTAATGGCCTTAGGGACCTCTTTCAAATAAAACAGCGTTAAATGTCATATTATGGGCCACTAACATGTCTGAAAAAGTAGATGATGAAGGATGCTACTGAACTGTTCCCTTATTTTTCCTGCAGTCATACACTTGCAGTGTAYGACTGCCCTCCTTCTGTCTCCAGGCTCCAGAAACTGTAGAAACACAGGCATAATTGTAAAGATGGAAGAACAGTAGACCTCTTCTAATTCAAGTGCTGGCTTTAGTTTAAACCTTATGTTTTCTCAAGTGTATGAGAGGGGCTAGAAGCACCTACAGCAGATATAAAATAGACAAATGTTGTGGTTTAGTACTTCCACTAAAACCATGCCACCACTCGCTTCCCCTTCCAATTAAAAGCAGAAAAGGTAAAGATCACGGGTGGAGAGAAGAATAAATTTACTGGAAACAGCAACGAGGTAAGAAAATGAACAGTAACAGCAACAATATTAATAACAAAAGGTATAAGACAAAGAAAATATTAACACAGAAACTCCACAACAATCCCAACTGTTTTGCCTGCCATCCTTTCTTGCACCGGCAGGAATGCCCTTCTTGAAAACCAGTGAGAGAGTCCCTTTTCCCCATCCCTGGCAATGACATGAGATGGTATTGAATAAAATTTGGCCATGCCTACACAGCTCCAAACTCCACTCCCTCATGTCTGCTGAAAAACTTTTAACCCTGTCCTTGGCTGAAACCAGGACAAAAACATGTAGGTCTTTACTCACATTGATGAGTGGCTTCAAGTATAAGGTAGGACTTCAGTCGTGCTAGAATATTGGAAAATTTGTGTCCTGACATGAAATTTTGTATCTTTTTCAATATTTAGGTTAGTTATTTGCCTTAATTAATATAATGCTGGAGTTTATTTACAGAAAATGTGTATAAGAGCTATCCTTCATAGGGAAAATTCTAACAAAAAAAGCTAAAATAAGGATTTATCTGTCTTTAAATCAGGTATGCAATCTAAACCAGTTGTGTAGCTCCTTTTATATTTGCTGAAGAGAGATAAGCACTGCCAGAGAGCTATATATCTCACCTGTCTTAGACACCTATCTTAGGATACAGGAATTGCTCTCCAGAGGTTGTCTGCATGCCTCCTTCTTACAGAGGAAAACTTCAAGGCTTATTTTAAAAAAATACCTACCATGTGAATGTCAAAAAGCCAAGGTGAATCTCTTCCTATGCGCTGGCTTACCTTGGTGAAGGTCTGTTCACCTCAGTAAAAGGATCTATCCAGAATCCTCATCGAAGTTATTTTTATTCCTAACGCAATCAATAAGCATGTCCAAAATGCAGTGTGGGATTTTCCAATCTGTTCAGTGCTCAAGCATGAAAAAGTAAGTACCAAGACAGCAAAACCTTCAAAACTTTATCCTTCCTCCACACAAGCTGTTCAATTCATCATTTCCTTACTGAAACTTGTTTTTCGTTGATGCTACTGAACAGATTACAGAGTACCCTATGGAGAAGTTCTCATAACGGCATCCTCTACTTGGGAGTGAATTTCTCTCTGCCTTTTTTACTGTACCACATTTATCTGTAGTTACAATCTCTTATTTGCTGTTCTGTGTCACTCACTGTGGTACAAATATCTGGGCAGTAGTCAATAAGACCAATTTATATGAATGATCTTCCTGGTTACTAGATCTATTAACTGCACAAGTTGCATTAACAAGTTGCTAAAGAGCTCTTTCATCTGCTACTTTTCATATTTATGCACTTGTTACAGTCCTTTGCCTCCCTTACTCTCTTAATGGAGCAGCATAAAGGTGCTGTGGGTACAAAGAGCAGCTGTGAGGAAGAAGAGGAGGCAGTGTCAGCAGCATTTGGTGTTTTTCTTTCAGGCACATACTTGCTGCCTGGCCCTGAATGCATCATGTTGTTGATGTTTAATCACAAATGGCTCTGAAAATAGTTCAGTCAGCATTGCAGGGAGACGGCACAGAAACTGCAGAGCTGAGTAAATGACCTTGTCTGGACACACTGTGTGTGTGTGTGTGTGTGGAGGGTACGTCCTCACATATTTCAGTAGATTTATTAATATAATCCTTGCTGAGTTGAAAACCAGAGTAATGAGATGTAGTAGTTYTGTTTTTGAATACCCACAGTCAGAAGACCTTACTTCATAGGTCCTTTTAGCTTTAAAACTCAGGAAGCTGTGACATGTAATGCTGGAGCAACTCACACCACTTCCATGAGCAAAGTCAAGACTGTCACAGATGGAGTGATGCACTTCCCCTGTAAGAGAGAAGTAGCAGTATGCTTATGGATACAGAAATATGATTTGACTAAGTTTGTAAGTAAATGAGACAGTGGTTTAGCCAGATTCAGCTGTAAGGTTGTTCTTCATTGCCTGTTGCATAGGGCACAGGGTCAGACAAAACTGTCAGGGAAACATTCCTGTTGAGTCAAGAGGTTCAGAAAGGACCTCACTGAGTTCTAAACTCCTTTCTTAGGGGCTTTTATGTGCAGTTTATGAAACCGTACATAATCCCAGACTTAGTCAATGGTTTATATGTGCACAACCAATCCTTTATGTCACTTAGCTGAGATCTTAAAGTTTTGGCATGCTTATTCCAATTTACTTACTGAGCCTCAGATGAAATAAGGATCCTTAGCCTTGAGGAGTAACCTTTAGATGTGTCCCTACTCAAAGGGAGATCGTGGTATGTAGCCCACTGCCATGAAGGAATACTCAATGGGCCCTGGACTGTCCACTATTTATGGAGTGAGATGATTGACTTATGTTTGCAAACCGGTCCTATTTTGGGTTGGCATGCGCTCAACTAGTCCTCAGATGTTGAGCAAGATTTATGGCCCTTACCTATTGTGGTGTTATGTGTCTTCCCAGAGCACAACTTAGGCCAGACGTCGCCATCACAACCACCACTGCTGGCAATTGCTCAGCAGAAAAGAAAGAGGGGAGAGCACACCACCATAGTCCGGGACTAAACAAAWAAATGTTAGTGTTAAATAAATTATATAGAGATATGTGTGAACATACACACATATAATAGTATGAGCTCAAGAACATTAGACAGGAAATTTTCATTTCCCTTGGATTACTTAATAGTTTTATCTTCATCATTGTCTTCTTTTATGGTTGATTTTCCTATTAACACTTAATCAGCTTTCTGACTGCATCAATTAATTTACACATTTAAAACAAATATTAGTATGTATCTGCTTGGTATTATTACATGTACCGCTTCTCAATGGGATCTCGAATTCTTGTAATGAGTATGTCATGGAGATTTTTAAAGTTTATATATGTAATGTTTTCTTGTTTCACAGGTAGAGATAAAAATGTTAAATACAGTAGGTCTTGTAGATGATCATCCCTGCAAAGAGACAGCTCTGTACTTCATTTTATTTATATAATAAATATAAAAACAAATATAAATGTACCATTCAATGTTATTGGATCCTTTTAACTTTTACCAGAAAATAAGACAGTATACAACTGAAAATCCAATCACTTTAACACAATCTTCCAACTGTATTGTGTGGCCAAGAGGATGTCTCCTTTATTATTGGTTCCGTAATAAAATATGTGCATGCTTACATAAAGACAATAGAAGTATGTTATACTAGCCGTAGGTGTCTGTCCTTTCCCTTCTGTTTTAACCCAAATATGTTTCAACCTAAGTAGGATGAAATACACACACCCTTTCAAAAACAAGTCAAATCACTGTCATTTCAAGAATTAAAAATAGTCAGTTTTGAAAAAAATGAGGTAGTTGCATGAAAAGCAGAGCTAAGGAAGCTTAATTTCCCATGGCTCTGTTTCACTTTGTGACACATCATAATGTGCACTCCCTTCTGTTTCACTGCCCTCTTTTTCCATTTTTCTTTTTTTTTTTTTACCAAGCATCAGATTCTGTAACTTGATCTGAATTACAGTTATGAATAAACAATATGCATGAACCTCTGACTTCTGCTTCCTGGAATGCTAACAGAGCAAGCTTCTCCTTACTGTTGGTAGTGTAAACAATTTACAGATCGTGTCTGTAGCCTGTACACTATATTATACAGCGCTATTATAGAAACGTTACACCTTTCAGATCTCTGTCATCTTGTTAGAGTTGAATTTACACAGAGTGCTTAGAAAGACTAATACACTTCTTTTGGTTTTGTTTTTGATTTTTTTTTAATAGTGTGATATCCAAATATTCAATTTTGATGCCTCCACATCCAGAATTTTCAACATTTGTGTGACTAAGTGACATGCATTTATTCTATTGGTATTTAACCCATTCAAAACTTCTCAGTTATTCTGTTATTTTGATTTCACTTAAAGGACAACTTATGAATATACACTTAAACAAAGATTTTTCCCAGGCCCTTATAAACATGGTTTCTCAGATACTGTGTTTTGTCACCAAAACTACTTGTACATTATCCAGACATTTCACTATATTTTAGATTGCAAGTAGACATTCCCCTTACAGTTACCTTACAATATTAGATTTTGCAAAGAAAAAATGTTAAAGGTTCTCCAGGAACGAAATAAGAAGTGGAAAAGTATGAAGAAATGCATTGATGATACTGTAAGCTTTTTTTTTTTTTTTTACAGATTATACATATTCTTGGTTTGACCTTAAAATTACACAAGTACTACATGAAAGGACAAAAGAAGACAAAGTTTAATAACGGATAGTGACAATTAATARGCATTTCTGCAAAAGTTTAAGCCTTCCCTGTTATTAAGAATAGTGGAGAAGAAAGATGATATGTGTTAATTGGCTGCAAGATTATTATGTTTCTCTATTATAATGTCACTACAAAAAAAAAAAAAAGTACAATCAGAAGAGGTGCTTTTAGCAAAAAATAAGAAATGTGGATAGTGTTGTTCAGCACCCTGATATGACCTTATCTAAAATACTGGACACTGTGCTTTTCATCCATATGCAAGATGACCAAATACGTGTGGAAAATAAGCATTAAACTGATAGAGAAACAGATATGTAATCATAACAAAGAAAATTTGTCGAGAAATATGAAGAGTGACATAATTGCTTACCGAAATGGAAATGAAGTAAAGTGTCATAAAGCCACAAGGAGGAGATAAATAAAGCACTATTGCCAAAAGAAATAAAGGGTATAAATTAGAAGTGAATAAATTCAGCCTGAAATAGAAGGTTCATAAAATGGGATAAGACAGAGGAAGTGAGAAGGAGGTATCCTAGCAAGCATTAGCAAGACCATTGATACTTATCACAGGTCACCTGCTAGGCAACTGGACTGTATGTTCTAACATTCCTCTGCAGTTGTGTTTCCAGCTAGATTTTGTGAATATGACATTGCTCTTTACATTTTTTCTCAAAGTGAACTGTCAAAAAGAACTTGGTAGAAAATTTAGATTTTTATCATATACTGTTTAAGAAGTAGTTGAAAACACAGTTCAATTTTTTTCATATTTTTGGAGTTGTAAAAGGACTGAGCTCCAAAGGTATTAGAATGCTGGATGCTAGAATACCATGCCATACATAATTAACACCAGACTTAAGCAAAGCTGACAACTGAGCACAGAACTTATACTGGAAATTATATCTAGAAAAGTGCTTATGACTTTATGTGCTTAATTCATTTTTTGCTTATTATATTATGTTCAAGAAAGAACACCTGCTGTATAGGGGTAATGCTTTCCTATGAATTTAATTAAAATTATTTATGATTCATTAAACATGGGGAAAAACCAAMCAAACAAACAAAAAGTAAAACATCTCTTATGCCTCTCCTCTGCAAAAGCTAATGCTTTGTTGAAAAATATTTTGAAACAGCATTATACTGAAATAATTATTACAGAAAGATAAGCAGGAAAACAGATAAAAGAGAAATATCAAATTCTCTGCTGGTGTGCCTATGCTTGCTTCTTTCTTGGTCAGCAGAAATATGGCCCCAGAACAAAAAATTTTTAAGCATCAGCAGAATCTTCACTTCTGTGAAATCCTGCAAAAAGGAGAGCATTCATGAGAACATTGATGATAAAAACTTTCCTAAAGGGCAACTTGGGCCCCAGTTCTTCATAAAGGTTCACCTGGGTCTGTCACACTTGCCTCCTTGGATTCTACCAAAATCCAAGGTGTAATGGTCTCATTTTAAAGCAGCTGTCTTTCTTGTTCATTCTGCTGTGTGAGAGGCATCAAAAAAGAGTGAGACTAACATTAGTTCAATCAGTGACTACTTATGCTTCCCATCCGTTTTTAGAAGAAAGAAAAAATAAACTGTGCTTACTACTAAGCAATGTTTGTTCAACTGATTTTAAAATAAAGATTAATGATTTATGATAAAGAATGCATAACTTCTTGCCAGACATTCATCCAGTCCAGTAGGTATCAAATCTACTGGAAGATTCAAACGTTTGGCAGTTAGGGAAGTAAGGCCACTGTGGAGGCAATTTGGGGAATTTTCACTTCTACTTTATTAGTAATGGATCTATTCTAGGATTTCTCAGAATGCAGAGATGCAGGGATGCAGAAAACTACTTCACAGGTAGAATCTACAGTGGAATTGTAGCAACTACGGTTGACTTTAATATTTCGATAGTCATAATATTAGTTTCTACATTMGTTTCTTGCCATGTAGACAAGTCTTTAAAATAAAATTAAAATAAACACTATTAGAGCAGGCATGAAATAGATGTTTTGTAGTAGCTTTTTCATGCTGTTTCTATATTTCTAAAAATTCTACAGGATACTGTTTAGTGGGATACAGGACAAGACAGGAACATTGTGAAAGAGATTTAAAGCTTGTCTGACAAGTAAACACAGGTCTACTTACACCTTGTCACATAATTTGCAACTGATGTACTCAGAGACTGATTTTGTTGTCATTTATAGTTATCAGTATTATATCAGGATAACATAGCAGAACTCTCTGGCATTTTCTCTCTTATATATAAGAATAAATTCAATTATAGTCAGGTCCTACATTTTGAGAATGACAACAACAAATGCAATTAGGTTACATAGACATATATTTCAGCTTTTTTGTTCCTGCTTGCTAGAGAGTCCATCTGCTGTCTCATTCAATATGGAAGTCAATTCCTGACTAATTTTCTACAGGAAATTTATTTTAAAAAGATAAATCCAGAGAATAAGTATTTTCTCACCTAGAAAGCTGAGACCAACAGCTTTTTATCCTTCAAGATTCTGAAGTTAATAAAAATTACAAAGCAAAGAACCTTGCTCAGAGGTTTTGCTGACAAGTCCTAACATGACATTCAGAGAGGTTTCACAGTGTGTGTAAAGGACAGTATACCAAATTTAAACACCCAGGGCATAATATCCAGGTGCACAGATGTGTATCTCTACAGAAAGTTGACAAGGATGATGCTTTTACCTTTCCCCTGTTCTTGAGGAAGGTTGACGGTTGAGCTAGTCCCTCAAACACTCTAGAGCTTGTGTCTCAGACCTGTACTAAATGGGTCCAGGGGATGGCGCTATTTCTGTTTGTATCTATAAGCAACAGATTTAGAAACATTATTCCAGTTATTCCTCCCGCCCTATTGGGCATGTCAAAGTACCTGGAATGAGTTGCCCTCTCCAGGTTGCTTTTCTCAACAGGAGATAACTTGAGTGTAGACCTTAAATATTGGAGATGAAAGTTAGATGAGAGAAAACTGGCCTTTAGTGGCTGTTTAATGTTCCTTAATATCAGCATACGATGYTAATACAGTACTGCCCTCCCTCAGCCCAGAAAGCTCCTCCTCACCTTGACCATAGAGAGTACCTTCTTGCATTTGTAGAATAAGAGGGGTGTGGCATAAATTATATTTAACATTGCTTTAAGGCACTCTATTGAATCCTTAAGACCCAATCTGCCTGTCTTGTGGGTGATTATCAGGTGGTAGTACTGGATGGTGTGTTAAGGGTAGACACGAGTTCATTGTGTCAACACCTCAGACCTCTCATTGAAATTTCAGTCAGGGCTGTGCTGAGCCCAAGATAATACACCCTAACTTAGCCCAATGATATTGAGAGTTGCTTATACGGTAGATTTTCAGTCCTGCTCTTTTCCTGAGCTCTGGCAGAGCAAATTCAATTTACTGGTCAGACATCTCTGTTCCATATACTATTAGTACTAACTTCTGTTTTGTTGTTGTTTTTTTTTTAAACATGAAATTTCTCTTCAAAGAATAGTACTCATCTGTGTCTTGTATAATCATGTGAGCACATTTACATCTTGGCTGTATATTTCCTACAAATTACCTGTTCAGTCACTGTGAAAGTGTAGTTTGAACATTTCGTGAGCACCATTTTAATACACATGCTCCCTTGTGAAGATGGTGGTGGGTGAACTGCATAGTTATGCAATGGATCTGTATTTCTTAAAGCCTACTAATTAATGTAATTGAAGCGGATTCCAATTACTTTCTGGATAGGGCTTAGTTTAATTTATGCCCATGCAGTTCATTTTCCCATGCAAATCCAAATTTTTGGCTATGAAATCAAATAACTTATAGCTCCCAGACAGTGATTTTAGACCTTCTTCTTTCAAAAATTAATTAAACTGAAGCATTCAGTTTTACATGTCAGTATTAGAAGTGAGGTCAGCAACTAGCAAAAAGTACCATACATAACATGGATCTGATCCTGCCTCTCTTAATTATCTTTAGCATCAGATAAAGTTCAGTGACACTCTTCACTGCCTTGGATATTAACACCAGAATTAGAAACAACAACACAAACTTGAGGAAAAACCTTGGTGAAACACCCTGCAGCAGCAGCAATCACTGCTAAATATACTAGAAAAAGAGATATTAATGACCTTTTAATTTAAAGGGAAATAACGGTATCTGCTGAGGTCAGAGAATGTTACTTCATCAAGTACACCAGTGCCAAAATTTCAACTTGCATATGCTCTGCCAGGACTTACCATCATTAAGGATAAGGAAGCATGGGAAGTACGGAAGATTTTATTATTCCTTCATTATATTTATTCTTTCAGACCAAAATGCTCCGTAAGTCCTGCTGTATGCTGAGAAATAAGTGGCATCAGTAATACACTGTTTTCAAAGGCAATTTTATAATTTTCCATGTCTTTCTTAAGTAGCCACATGGGAGAGGAGTTGAAATATAGTTTTGGAAGCATATTTTATTGCTCTATGTCTACAATCATGCATTACAAAAGACACAAAAAACATTCTACTGGAGCATATGGTTATCGTTTAACACAATCCACAAGTCATTAAGTACAGTAAATAATTTACACATCAGAAAATTGATTGCTACTCATAAATGATTTCAACTCTTCTTTATTAGATTTTCAAGCATTTTCCCCTTTCAATAGTCAAATACACTCACTTTGAAAAGCCTTGAATGCATCTAGACAAGAAGTTCAAGATATATAAAAGTGTTAGTACCCTTCTTTGTGCACTGAATTTACCCAGTACAGTACCTAGGGTGTTGGCAGCAACACAGGCTCTTCAGCTAACTGCTTTCAGTTTCATCTCAGTAGGAATTGTGTTTGTAAGCAATGTGAGAGGAATAYGGCTTGAAATGAGCACAAACCTCTCCCCCCACTTCCGGCTTCCTTTTCTACCTTAAAGTCACAGTAGTCTAAATCAGTTGCCTTATTTGAAACCAGAGTTAAGTCTGAGCACAGCAAACATCGTAAAATAAAATATATTATACACCAGTATGAGCTGGAATAAATTAGTAGATAGTTTTTCAGATGGCATACTAGATTGGGAACAAAAGGATGGATGAATAACATTGATGCCTTCACTCTTTTTCTTAAATACTGCCTTTCAAACCTATTGAATTTTATATGTTCTTGTTTCTTTAGACCCAAATCCTTAGTTAAATTCAGGATGTTGAGGTTGTTTCTATTAGGATGAAAAAATTGATAATGAAGTCAAGTGGGTTTTTTTGCAATAGTTAAAAAAATTAATCAAAAAGCTTTTTCTCAAATATCTTTTCTCATTGAGCTCATCATGGATTGTGTGGACTTCTGATCCTTCTCAGCCACTTTCTTCAGATTGTTCCACTCTCTTTACCTGATGAATTGACCACCAAAAAAAATAATTTCCCTTCATGAAAATTATCTGCCTGCTTGTTGAAAATGTATCTATACTTTGCAAGGTACTAGATACAACTTCTCCTTAGTTTACTTAAGGAGCTTAAACTGTTTGGTTGAAATATACTAAAAGTAAGGCATGAGTTATTATGTATTTCCAATATTTTGAGAATTCTGACAAACTCAAAAGAGTATCAAAATTTTATCTTATTTTCTATTTATTTGAATGCAACTAATAATAAATATTAATTATCTGTTGAAAAGTATTCTAAAGGTTTTATATTTCAGAACAAGCATGATAGTGGTCTCATTTGGAAAGTCTCACCTTCAGAAATCAAACAAGGTATTGATTGTTTCAACCAATTACGTCACCATCTAAAAATGTAATTAAAAAGAGCTTTTGCATGACTTACTGTGTGACTAACCATGAAGAAAGAAGTGCACACAGGGGGAYGTATTTCGCAGTCCTTAATGAAATGAAATCCTGTTGTTTTCAGTGATAGTTCCACTCAATTAAGAACCGCAGATTTGGGCCCTTGCGTTATAATGCACAAGGACAAGTAGTGGCATCAGAGATGATTTTAGGATGAATATATGCGTGAAGGAAATACAGGAAAAAAGGACTGCTTCATTCTACATGGAGTTTTACATATTCTTCATCAGGTTAGAGTATCTCTTTCCCTTGCTGTGAGGATTTATACAATACTGAAAAATAAGACAATAAAAGTTTCCTGCCTTCTTGCCTTTTTGCTTACTTCAACCATTTGTAATCTTTCCTTCACTTATTGCTCTGAATTGAGTTTTTAATGTTTCATAGCRTGAAACATCTCTCCAAACCAATAAACTAAATGCCTGTATTTAGCTCTCTAAACTTCATTCATTAYCTTTACTAGAGGATGAACTGAATTACTTGAAACCTACTGCCATACCTTGTAAAATGAAAATAATTTGCATGGACTGGTAGATACAACAGCAGCATCTATGGGAGCCCATTGTGGAGCAGGAGACTGGGAAGTTTTTCCTAGAATATGGATCCTCTTTTTCCTTTATGCAACTGAACTGAGCTCTAGTATTCCACTTGTTATCACAGTCCAGAAATCAATTTTTCTGCAGGCTTGATACCTCTGAAGAATTATGAGTACATTCAATTGGTTGTTTCATTTAGTGGAAATACTTGAGTACGTTTTAAAGGATCTTCTTTCAGTGGCATCTATCAGCAGTAGCAGCATGTGTCAAGAAACTGGAGCAGGGACCACTGGATTCATCACACATATCTCTACCAGCCACCAGCATATTCTGACTCTTCTCTGAATGAAGCAAACAGAAGAGTTTGAAAGTCACGATCCTTCAAAAGTGTCCGTGACTTTTCCCATTGCCTTGTACAGTTTGAATGTTTGTTGTGTCATAGCAACAGTAGTCCTTTGATACAACACTTAAGGCAGCTACTGAGTGAAAAGATGATGCAATTTTACGAAGACACAGAGAAAAACAAAACACTGTATTAATGAATAAATAAATAAAATTGCTAGGAACTAATAACTCATATGGAGACCATGTTTTATTCTTGGCGCCTAAGTCTATACTACTTATAGTGAGTAGTATCAGAAGTTGAGTTATATCAGAAATAGTGTGCCCAGCAGGACTAAGGAAGAGATTTTCCCTCCATACTTGGCACTGCTGAGGTCTCAGTTCAAATCCTGTGTTCAGTTTTGGTCCCCTTATTACAGGAAAGGCATTGAGGTGCTGGAGTGTGTCTAGAGAAGGGCAGTGGAGCTGTTGAAGGGTCTGCAGTAYAAGTCTGATGAGGAGCCACTGAGGGAGCTGGGGTTGTTTAGCCTGGAGAAAAGGAGGCTTAGGGAAGACCTTGTGGTTCTCCATACCTATCTGAAAGGAGATTGCAGTGAAGTGGGGATCAATCTCTTCTCYCAAGAAACAGGACAAGTGGAAATGGCCTCAAATTGTACCAGGGGAGGTTTAGATTGGATATTAGGAAACATTTCTTCCCTGCAAGGGTTATGAAGCACTGGAATAGGAAGTGCTTGMGTCACCATCCCYTGAGATATTTAAAATATGTGAGGATGTGATGCTTAGAGACATGGTTTAGTGGTGAACTTAGCAGTGCTAGGTTAATAGTTGAACTCAATGATCTTAAGGGTCTTTTCCTACCTAAATGAATCTATGATTCTACAAAAAAAAAGGGAGAATACTTAATTGCTATTTGAAAAGGGCATTCATTCAGACTCACCTATGCCTCACCRCTGTGTAGAATCCTTTGTGGTGAGAGAGAAATGATTTGAAGGAAGCAGCTATAAAGAACTATTTCAATTCATGGTCATGAGCAACTTAAAAAAAAGGACTCAAGCAAAACTTTCCCCAAATGTAAATCTTGATGTAAATCTTATTTGCACCAGCAAATTAAAAAAACAAAAACAAAAMCAAAAAACCCAAAGCCCCCACAACARATCATTTCCGGAGTGTAAGCAAATGAGTCTGCAAGATAATCATCTAAAAGTAATGTCTTGTGTCTGAGATGATTTTATCACTCCCTGAGCTACTTGTTCCCTATATTTCACTTGGGAAACACAGTAGCATTACAGACAGCTGCCACAGTGGAATAARCCTATAGCACCAAATTTCATATAAAAAGCTCCCGAAAATCTTGAAAGGTATGTCTTAATTAGTTTTGATGTGTAATTAAGTTGTTTTCTTGACAAGTGTCTTTCCCCTTCAGGATTACAGACTCTTGTGCAATTTCCAGATGTATTAATTGTATTTCAGAAGAAAAAAAATTATTTTGGGAGTTATATGCTGCCTGACATGAACTTGCATATACTCATGTAAATACCATTAAAAAAGTAGATGTGCAGAACCTGTAAAGGAATGAGATTTTGTCATCCCAGGAGTACATTTCATTTTCTATTCAAACCTATATATGGTTAATATATTGTGATAAGATATTGACGTTACGTTTTAGAAAATTAACCAAACACATAAACCAATTTGATCTCAGGACTCTCAAGACCAGTAGAATATGGGGATTGTACACATCAAATTACAGAAATAGCACTGCATAGTGGAAGAACGCTTTCTAAGACACTATTTATGGGGAGAAGAGCCTGATTGCATTGATAGAATCTGAYTAGTTAGCAAGAGAAGATGAGTTTTTATCTCCTGGGCCTCAGAGAGAGATTGTAGTGAAGGAAGAAGTAATGTAAGGGAAAAAAGGATTCTGGTCCCGTTGCAAAAGTATTAAGCCCAGTAACAATCTGTGAAGCTACCTGATTCCATCTTCCTCCTAGGCATTGACCTGTGTGGCATCAAACAGTTTAGATCATGGCTAACTTGATGAGTTGTGAGAGACTGAAATGTTAACGATTAATGACTCAAACAATCGTCCATTTGCTGACAACATGAAAAGTAACAGCCCAGGTGCAGAGGGTGTGAGCACCAGAGGATGGCCRTGATAAACCAAACTTTGTTTAGCAACAAGCTGGGTTTTGAGCCAGATAAGAGAAGAGACGGATAAAAGCAGATCCTGTAAGGGAAGATAATGCTTTTTATCATGCCGTTACACAACTGGCTCAGGTGTGAAAATTCCTCTCTGGGCAAGTACCAGGGCATTTACACATAGGCTTGAAGGTTTTCGTCTGTGCTGATGTGATACAACTGGCTCATCTATGCTGACGTGAGAGGCAGCTGTCATGACTTCGAAGGAGTCAAAAACTATCAATGACCCCCAAAGTGCCCCCAGACTCATTCCTGGGGCCTTCCACCAGAGGACTGCATATGATCCACAGTGTTGGAAAAGATCCACAGTGTTACTTTAGACAGTGTAAAACTCTGCTCCCAGGGGAGATACCTGCGCATTCCCATGTAAACCTAAGCATATATTAACCCACTGAACTTTGTGTTTCGTGGGCTTCCCCCACCCCCAATGGACAGAGACTGCAACCATCACTTCGAGGAACAGACATCGAAATTGTAACAATCAAGTCTTGTTGCAGCATCCACAGGTGGCAATATCTTTCTACTTTTATCCTTTATTTTTCTTTCTTTTCCTTATACATTTACTTTAGTGATATTTTTATGCTTTTATATTTTTAGATTCATGTAGATAATAATAACCAAAGTGCTTACATACCTCCTTTCTGCTGCAGTCAAATTGTTGTGAAATAAACCTTACACATATATCTATTCATAAACACCAATTATTCAGTGTCATTTCACTCTAATCCACCCTAAGGGATCTACTAGCAAGAATCTGAGTTACCCTCGCCTTCAGGGGCAGGTTRTAACAGTTGTGTGCTTTGTGATGTTATGTATTCTATAAGGCTTCTTCATATCATCTTTAAAGGACTAGAAAGGCTTGTACAGCTTGAATGAAATAACTTTTCTATTTTATGCTATTTCATCAGGTTCTTGTTCAAGATTCATTAGTGAATTACTAAGTAGGTAATAACCATATCGATAATAAAATGAATATGTAACAATGACAAAAATCTCTTTTCTTATTACTCATGTTTATTATTGCTGCAAAATGGAATTATCTGCATACATTTTACTAAAGACAAGGAAGAACAATTGGTAGATGTTCTTTGTGACAATAAATCTGCTGTAAGTTCAACACCCATTTCTTTTTCTAAATGCTGTATATAAGAAAAAATATAGTACAATTTAATAGTGATAATTTGGCTTTACAATAACTAGTCACTAGATCATCAGCTGTCACTGTCAAATATAATTATGAAACCATAATATATATTCTGCAGAGTTCTGTGAAGATGATGAGCTATTGCTTTTCCAAGAAAATATGGACAGTGTAAACATCTTACTTCTGAAATGAAATAGTTATTACTGAATTGAAAAATAATAATTTTTAAAGTCTCACTGAGTTTTAATACCAAGTTTGAGATTTCAAAGGTATATCTTTGTGCACTTGATCACTTTTTTGGGAATAAGTGATTATTTTTCTTCTTGTAATTGGAAAATATTAATTTTTAAATTGAATAAAAACTGGTCAGAGCTGGGTACCTTAAAGTCTACATATTTAAGTACCAACAGGAAGCCTGACTACCATAATCACCAAAAATGTACAAGTGTTTTATAGATCTCTTCTTTCCCATTTCCATCCTCTGGTTGTTTCAAACCCTTGCATACTTCCTCCTTTTTCACAAGGTCAAATTTACAAAGAAGCCCTCATCTTTTTTACCCCTTGACCAGTGCTTAATCCCAGTATTTGCATATGCACCATCCCCTTCGGTTGCTGTTCAATAGGCAAATTAACTGAAGTTCTGCCCAAACTTCATTGCCTCAACTCTGATCTCTTTCTTATTTCCTTTGCTTTAATTTTACTTCTTTCTCAATTTCTCACATCTGTCTACCTGACTGTCACCCAGCATTTAACCTACCTATTTTTTATTCCAATATAGTTTCTGATTTCTTGACTTTTAACCTAAGTTCTGAGCATAGTCATTGCCTAGATTTTATTTTGTTACAATACCCAGTTCCTCCTGAGTTTTGGTTGTCTCTTTCTGACAGTATTTGCCCTTCAACAGTAAGACAGTAAGAAATAAGAAGACCATTGGGAGAAAATTATAATGCCACAAAGGAATGAGGAAATCAAACCCATGCATTGTGAAAATTCTCTAATTTAACAATATCTTAGGGAAAACAAATATAATCTCAAAGTAATTTTTTTTTCAGTTACAGCAAAAAAGGGAGCTCACAAGAACACTTACTTATGAAACGATTATTAGAAACAGCTAGCTGTGTTTTAGAAAAAGGTGTTTGTTTTAGAAATAGGTGTTTGTTTTAGAAAAAGGAAGATTTTTCACCCCATACCACAGCAACCGAGAAATATCATGCAGAAAATCTTTTGCAGATTAAAATGTGAAATATAGGTATTCCAGTTGATTTGGTTATTAAAACTGAATTTAAATTTGGAATGTCTTTCAAAAGTTACATTTTTTTATGAAGGAAAAATTTCTGAGAGAAACACATTTTGAGTTGTTTTCTTCTCTGGAGCAATGGGGGCCATTGGCACAATAAAGGTTGTAGAGTGCTAGGTGATGCACACAGTATACGCATGACAAACACAAAAACTGTGAGGTTTCAACATGTGCAGGGACTGGGAATTTTACTGGGATTAAATTTGATGCAATTTACCTCACCAAACATAAGTTTATCTTGCCTGCTCTTTTTGTCAGCCATATAGGTTTACATCTAAGCTTTGTGTTTAGGTTCCTGTTCAAATGAACAGATTTCTATTATTTACTTGAGCTGTTGATTCAGACATATAACACTTGATTCAGAAACACGACCATCTAACCCAAAATATCTAGATACATGTAGGTAAGACATAGGATACATAAAAGACCTTCTAAAATGAAAGCCAGAGTTGATCTGGAATCCTGTAGTGAAGCACAAACCAACCTCCTGTACTGTGGTCAGGACAGATCAAAACACATTTAATCTCTCGACAAGTGCATGTTTGCAATAGCAGAAACCAAATTGATCCTTTCACTCTATTGACAGAAGTCTTGATTAAGTTATTCACATACAAACATCTGATGCTCTTTTCCATGACCTAGCATATCCAGCTACCTTAAAAATTCCTACACAGGAGATCATGAACCTCTTTTACTCCCTATGCCATAAAGACCAGCACATATGCCTTACATGCTCTAGAACAGTTCAAAAGGCATCCAAGTAACCACTGAAGTCCAACTTCAAATTCCTACTGTCTATATCATACAATGAAGAGAAGACATGCAAGGAAGCATTGCAGAACATCCCTATGGAACAAAGCAACTATATATACTGATAATGCAAGTAACTTAAAGCTGAAGTAAAAATAGGATTGGAGGACAGAAATTGCCCTGCAGAGACAAAGTAGGCTAGATGTAGGTTTAGTTTCAAATTAATTTCTTCTTCCCTTCCCTTCCCTTCCCTTCCCTTCCCTTCCCTTCCCTTCCCTTCCCTTCCCTTCCCTTCCCTTCCCTTCCCTTCCCTTCCCCTTCTTTTTTTTTTTTTAATTCCAATCTGCACGGACCAGCAAATATTAATATCTCTATATTGCAGGACCTCATTTTGATATGCTTTTTTGCTAATAACTGAAAATATTAAAGAGTAAAGCCATTTTCACTTTCAGGGAAAAGAAGACAATATTATCTTACACTTGTAGCTGAATATTTATTTTTTTTAAGGAGATAGATTTTTTTTTAAAGTGGCAGATTAGAACATATCATTGCAAAAGTATTAAAAATCCTATTTTTATGCATATATGTTTGGTGCCAGAATAAATTGTTGCTTAACTTGACATGGTTTTGGAAAGCAGTTTGGTTTTATTTGAAAGGTTTTCAAAGAGAAAAGAGGTCTATATGACTTTCTCTGATGAGATCTAATAACAACTATTAGAATTTGAAATTCGTAGATGGTAATAACAGATTGGTTAGGCATTAATTCATAACTGGAAGGTCAAAAATACAATACATGCCAATTTAAATCTTCAAAGAATTTTTTTTAAGTAATAGTGATAATAATATAACTAAAAAACTGTCATAACTTTCAGAAATGGAATCTGAAGGAACAGACTGAAGAAATTCTGCATGATAGCCTCATCAAAAAGTATATGGATTCTATATATGCGAGGACGATACATGCCTTTTCCCTATTTTCATAGTTGCAATCATTCTTAATACTGGCAAGATTTTAGGAGACAAGAGATAACCTTCTTAAAAAAAGAGGCTGAGAGACACTGCTTGAGTGGAATATTTGAGCCACAGATACAGAAAACCTTAGTTTGGGCTGATTAAAACTATTTCCCATGTTATTATTTTCACACTGAAACCCCAAGTATTGTTGGTTCAGGTTCATTTTGAAACCAGAGAGGGTTGGTTTATCAGAGCTGAGCATCCCTGCCGACTGGGGCAGCTAATTGTTATATGGGTGAAGCAGTCTTTGTCAGATTAGTAGAGGTATCCATCCCAAATGACACTCTCTCAGGGGTGTGATGTCCTGCCTATTGAAGTTGTCCTTTAGAGGAAGAGAGTCAGAACTCACCACTATAATTCAATATCAGCTAATTTTAAATCCAAATAAATAAAAGCATGTAGGGAAGATTTCATTGAGAATTAGGGTCCTAAATACATGTCTCAACCAAGGCCTAACTTCCTAATTACAAAATTATGATTAATAATTAAACCCTGCCTCAAGTGTCACCAACCCTGGAGGTATCTAAATTCACAAAGAAAAATGAGTCTTCTTAGAGATGTCCACATGACCAGAAAGCAAGCTGGAGAACATACGCACCCAGCTCGCTAAAATAAACAAATTAATGATACTTGAGTATCATTCTTACTGGGACTGATCCAATAAGCACATTACAGACATTCTGGTGCCCATGAATCAAGTTTTCTGCAAAATCTATTCAGCTTCAAATATACAGCAGATGCTGGCTTTCTTGTAAAAACCATGGCTGTGATACTTAGTGCATGAAATCAGCGAGGGGCTGCACATACACTCTTGGCCAATAGCCTGGATAACACCACCTGTTAAGATAAGAATATGAGTGCACACAGTGTGTGTGTGGATTGAACAGACAAAACTGACTGGTGTTTGTCCAAAAAAATATCATGTTAAGGAGGAAGAAGACTACTTACCCCAAACAGTCAACATTAGGAAGGAAGACAGTGATCAGCTGGATTAAACTCTACCCATGAATTTTCAGACACTTCTGAAGCAAAGGAGGAAGTCTAAAAAAAATTATGTTAAAATTTTAAATTTAAAAAATCCAGACAAAAGCTACCATGAAAATTCCTTGCAGTTGGGAAAGACCTAGAAAAAGGAGCAACAATTACATTGGGCTTGTGCCTGCCATAGTGGCCCTGCAGCACTCCAAACCAGAAAACACAGTTGCCCCAAAGGGCACCAGGAGCAGCTTGCACCTGGCATTTGGCTGTTAGCATGAGACCAGCAGCCAGGCACTCCCACTGCTGGGTGCAGGGACCTTGTGGGGAGCTTCCTCACACTGAGCTGGAGGGTGAGCAAGCAGTGAAGCTGCACTGCTGGAGAGGGGCTAGTGACCTCCGGAGCAGGATCAGAGGAACTGCAGGGGGAGGATTAAATTTTAGAGGATTTTGATTAAAAAAGGGTATTTAGAAATATGTCTGTGCTTATTAATATTTTGAAAATATCTAGAGTTGTGATTTGTCGGTTGCATTACTGATACTGATCCTGAATCTATAGCCCACTGGTTACTAATTAATTATGTGACATTACTAAAATTATAAACTATTTTGCTCCTTATTTTAATTGAAGTTTTTAGTTTTTTTCTTGAGACAGTCAGGAAGAACAAGTCTACATCCCAAAATGCCCTATTCAATCCTGGCCTTTTAGTTTCCCTCCTTTGCTTTTTGAGCAAGAGAAAAAAAGACAAAGTTTGCATCCATTTTTTAGATAGCAAACATATCTAGAGACATATTGAGGTCCAAGGCATAAATTTCTCATATATCCAGGATATCCTGTCCCCTACATCTGAGAAGTACATATTAACTCTGTGTTTTGATATTTTCAATATAAGCATTTTGGCCTGGCTATCTCTATAGTCAACACAGAGTAATTGGGTGCAATTCATTTGCCATGTTTTATAAATCTATTTAGGGATGAAATTAACTGCATCTTAAAACACTTAATTTTGCTGTGATTATAAGGGATTCTAATGGATTAAATTATATCTGGTTAGGTGAATACTATTTCTACTGCTAACAATTTTTTTCCACCATTCATACCATGAATTGAAGAAGATTCCTGCTGGAAAAAGAAATGTATTAGAGAGCTAAACATGAGGAAGTACTTATGAACACCTTTCTGTTTAATGTTTACTTTTGCTGATTTCTGGCAATAGGTTATTTGGACTGCCATCCTCCAACAACCTGACTTTTCGTTCACAGTCTTAGGAGTGTGTTGGATTGTGATCTGTTGTACGTATGATAAATGGGCAGACAATGTGATCCTTATATCCCTGTTAGGTCCAGTCCGTGACTGCCACTCTAACTTGAAGATTAGGATACAAATTTGCGATGTACTGAAATATTTTCATTTAGATTTTCTGGCTGATCTAAACCAGGAGGTTTATTATAGTCCTTCCACTTTATATTTGTCACATAAAACTTTGGAATACTTAGTTATCAAACTTAAAAGATTCCTTAAAAAATAAAAATAGAAGAATGCAGTAGGATGTTTACACCAAGATGTGGAAACCCAGCTTCAAGCTGCTGCCCTGAATCATGCACAGTGCAACCTAAAAAACCTCCAGGTATTATAGGCCGTGTTAGCTCATCTGCTTAGCAGCAGAGGTCATGATGAGCAATCACCCCAGTGGTCCATTATCTCCTCATGAAATTCAGAGACCAAATCAAGGATTCTCCTCTAGTATTAAGACTCTCTACAGGATTGGCACTAACTGGCAGAAAAATTGTCTTTCCCTGCGTGATCCTGACCTCCCAAGGCATTACATTCAAGTGAGGCTCTGAAACTCTTGACCAATGGGATAAAGATCAGGTGAAATATCTGACAGTATCTGGACATCTGGCTGTGAAGAAAAGTTACTGTCATGCATGTATGTATTTGTATAAGTAATGCAGGAGTAATTGCTTCTCTTTAGCTTTCCTTTAAGCTCCATATATCTGTATATAACTTTCATATAGCCACAAAAAGGCAAACAGCCTCCAGCCTCCTTCCCCAACCCAAGAAAAAACAAAATAAAACATAAAAACCAAGCAAACAACTAAACCCAACAAATCAATACAAATAACTTAGAGACTAGATAAAGCAGTAGAGGAAAAAGAGAGATTATTCTTCACATTTTTCTCTGTATACACATGGGATGAGGATCAGCAAGTATTTGAGAYATAAAGGATTTTATATCTGGATACTAGATTTTGAAAGAATTATTTTTAAATTAAAACTTACTATTTTTATTTTGACATATAAGTAAAAATGGTGAAGTATGGAGATTGTGGGTGCTGAAGAAGTCTGTTGATTGAGTCATGTTGATTCAGACTTGGTAGAGGAGGGGAAAGAAGTGGATTTGTCTGCCTTGACATTAGTAAAACTTTTGACACGGTCTCACAAAAGTAGTTAATAGAGAGACTGTTGATGTGTGGGCTGGATGAGAAGACAGTAGGGTAGGTTGAAAACAGGCTGAATGACTCAGTGCAGCTGGCAGTGGTCAGTGCTACAAAGAGACCAGTGACTAACAGTGTACCAGGGTCACTATTGGGTCTGATGCTACTTAACATCTTCATTAGTTATCTGAAGGATGGGGCAGAGCACACCTTAGCAAGTTTCCTGAGGAAACAATGCTCAGAGCAGTGGTTGATATGCCAGAGGGCCATGTTGCCATCCAGAGGAACCTCAACAGGCTGTAGAAACAAGCTGAGAGGAACTTCATGGAATACAAGTGAAATGTTAAATCCTGTCTTAGGTGACAGAAAATTTGTTTTTCTGAAATGCATATTTTTCAAGGTGATTTGACAATTCTAGTTTTGAATGTAGATTTCAAGAAGTTAGATCTGAGGAAAGATTGATATGTCATTGATATGTCTTTGGCATTCCATTGCCAAAGACATGTTACCAGCTTTGAACAAGGTGTAAAAATTATTTATATATTTGTGTACATATGGGTGTAAAAACACAGAAACATAAATGAATTTACCAATATGTATAACCATGTATAAGAACACACAGACCTCAGTGCACATATACATACATTCAGAGACAGATTTTTTTAAGAAGACGTTTGTGTGTACATGTGTATCTACAGAGGCTTATTGAAAGTTAAAAGATCAGGCACTACAGTGACATAATTTAAACAAATAGGATTTGAATACAAATGAAAAAGTAAAACAACTGTTTTAACTTCAATCTTGCCTCTTGTGTGGTTTATGGATAAAACATCTTTTCTATGGCTGGAAATTGAATTTCTGCTGAAGTAGGCTAGTTTAAACTCCTTGTGTTTCTTGCAAATAGTCATTAAAAGAAAGTAAAATCAATAAAGATATTCCTTCTAGAACTCCAGAAATATTTTCAAAAGTTGTAGCAAATACTTTTTGCTAGGACAGAGATAAATACCTAAATATAGCTTAGAAATAATGGAGTTCATTGCAGAGTTCTGGGATAAGAGCTTAGGACTGCATAGTAAACAGTTCCAAAAGCATTACAATAAGTCAGAGAATCTGAAGTTTTCACGGCTTAATACTCACATGGGTGAGTTTTTTAGATAGGGCAACAGGAAGGAACAGTAGATATGAAACAGTAACAGAGCAGTGGGAAGTATTTCAGTGTTCTTCAGGACAAAGCTGAGCAAACTCCTTTTTCCTGAACTTGGCACCTATACTATAATTTCTAAAATATACTTGATGCCTCGTTTTGGTTATGCAACCATAAGCTACAGGTGTTGCATTTAATGGAAAATTCCAAGCAATGCAGGCATCAGAACAGACCTTTGTTGGTTCTGAAGGACACCTCACTCACAGCACCACACAATGCACAAACCCACTTTGCGGGACCACAGTACCCCCAATGTCAGATGGCCTTTTGTCTCCTCTACAGCAAACTGTTGCCTTTGAGAAGTGATTTATTCCAAGAAACTGACAACCTCATATTCAGTTCCAGTACGAAATTCATGTGAAAAGGTTTTGGTCAATGTTTTGCTTTCAGCATCCTGTGTGTTGAACAACCAATGATGTCAGCCGGAAGAAGCAACCAATTAAAGCGACTCTGGAGATTCAAATAACTTCTGTTATCCTTTCACTGCTCATTGACTTTTAGAACACATTTGAAATCACAGACAAAATCAATGTAAGTTTTCCACAGAGAGTGTCGGACTACCTTACTAATTTGTGGATGTAATGTAATTTAATATATGTGTATGTAATGCATACATTTTCATCTGCAACACAGACAGTATAAAATTTATCAACTTTAAATTATGTAGAATCAACATATTGCAGTGATTGAATGAGCAAAAAAAAGCACAAATTTTTCATTTGTAAATACAAGTAAAAATTGATTCAATATAATATAATAATTGATAATATATAATCATCAAACAATAGCGTTTAGCCAGAATGCTGAGACATTCAGACATGTGTTATGATAGATATCCTTAATATTCACAATGAGTGGAAATATATAACTATATAAATCTATAGCTTTTACTGTTTGGATTTCTTTTTCCTCCTGTATATTATGCAGAAGAAAAAAGCCTTGCTACATCAGAACCACATGGAATTATTCTTTGGAGCTCATCTAGGAAGAAAGCACCTTTTGAGACACTAGAATAGTTTCTGATATACTTGGTTTTCTCTTGGAATTTACTTTGTAAAAACTGATCTGGTCCAGTCATCCTCAATGAGTTACATGACTGATCAGAACACCTTTGCATTCTGTAAAGGCTGGGGTGCAATAACAGCACTGCCACTTTATTACAGTATGTACAGCATTGATAGGTAATCTAACTGCCTTCTGACAACCTTCCACTGTTATTTTTGAGGAGAAGTGGCTCATTTCACAGCAGCTACGTGGCACTGGTAAATGAGGTTTCGTAGAGAAGTATCCTGTGTGATAGTATTTGAAGTGACTAGGAAAAGAGGCACAGGAAGATTTCTGTGCAATAGGATTGGTTACTGTAACTACCTCAAATGCTTGTCATTATACATTACACTGACAAGCTTTTTACCTAGTTTGATATCTTGTCACTTAATAAGCATATCTATGCTAACACTGAATAGTAAAATAATTTTTAATTCATATAAGCTGAATAGACAATAAAATTCCAACTAGGACCATGGTTGCTTTCGTGTGCCTCATGGGTTTGAAGATACTACTTAGGCCAAGGTTTTTTGGCCAGTTTTTATATGAAACAAAAGTCATAGAATGGCTTAGGTTGGAAGGGACCTTAAAGATCATTTATTTGTAACCCTCCTGCCCATCAGGGACTCCTTCCACTAGGCCAGGTTACTCATCCATCCAGCCTGATCTTGAACACCTCCAGGACTGAGGAGGCCACAACCTTTCCGGGCAACCTGTTCCAGTGACTCACCACCCTTATAGTAAAGCATTTATTCCTAATATCTAATCTAAACCTACCCTCCTTTAGTTTAAGGCCATTCCCCTTGTCATATCACTACATGCCCTTGTCAAAAGTCCCATTTTATAGCCTCCTTTAGGTACCACTAAAAGGTGTCCCCAAAGGCTTCTCTTTGAACAGCCCCAACTCTCTCAGACTGTCATCGTAGGAGAGAAAAGTCCTTGTGACAGCCTTTTGTGCATCACACAGGGCTGGCTAGAGAATTCATAGAAGTTGTATTATCTTAACACAAACAAAAATGGTCATTGTATTAACAAGTTAAATTATCTAAGTTAACTTCATGATATTACACATTCCCAATCGATCATGTATAGAGCCATTGTTCTCACAGAATCAAATGCACCCACAAACTGGAAGACAGCTGGACAGGCATGTGGCAGACAGCTAATCAGCAAGGCACAAAGATTGCACTTAGTTGCTTACTTATAAAAATAAGTAAGGCTTACACACAGTCTTATATCTGCATTACTTTTCTCGGAGCTGCAAGTCAAGAATGAATATATTCACATTATTACATTTATAAGGAATATAGTTCTCATGGATATAACAAAAGGTGATGTTTTAGACTACTAGGGTGTTTGTAAAATATTTCACCTTTGAAATTCTGATAATGGCAAAACTCCCATTGGCATCAAGGAGAATTTTGCCTGCCAAAAGACTGCAAGATCAACCAGAAAGTATTTACAATAAATTTACTTTACATTTAAGGGTTTTTATGACTTCAAAAATCATTTTGTGATTTCCCACATAATAGGTCTGTAGACTTCTAATGAACTAATTTGCAGTTTCTTCTTCATGCATATTAGTTTACACACTTCAGAGAAAGGTACAAATTAGAATATCTTAGAGTAATAAATTTTGCCCTATCTTAAACTTCAGGGAGATAGGATAAAATGAACCATCAGCATTTTGTTTGGTTTTGGTCCAACTCTCCACATAACCAGAGCCTCATGATTCATCAAGAAGATACTTTGTATTGGAGAGAGAGCTAAATTTCCTCAGATTTTGTCATGGTAATCAGAGCTACTTACCTCTTTTATTTGTGTGAAGAATACATTTGTGTCTTGTGAAGTATTTTACTCTAATTAATGCTATTAATCTGAACATATACTTACTAATTTTGCATGAAAATGGGAATAGTAATAATATGCTACTATAAGAGTAATTCAGAAGTCCCCTTGGTGCTTTATATTACCCAGGGAGAAAGTGGGAGAGAGAAAGAAAAAGAAAGACAAAAAAGGACAAAGAGAAAGAGAGAGAAAGGGGAGGACTCTTCTGGAGGCTGATCCAGATCAGAAACCTTATAGAACTTAACTGATTCTGATTGGAAATTCCTATGTCAGTTGCCTATGTTTAAATGCTATTAATAACTCCCAAAATGTTGTGAAGAAAGAAAACAATTGAATCATTTTTACTATGCTTTGCACACTGATGATTTTATTCTGACTAAATGATATGGATTTAGGCATCATGACAGATCTTTTCTGATACAGTAACACAAAGTGGCTTCTAGTCCCTTGTTAATTTTGTTCCTTTGCCCTCTCAACAACGTCCTAGAAAAGTCGAATCTGAAGACAAAAATATGAGTTTACAATTATTATCACTGTTTCATTAAACTGTTATAATCCACTTTTCATATATGAGAAATCTAGATCTGGATAATTGCAGCATGATTGCAGTACTATTTTCTCCTTTTGTCAATGACTTTGTACTGCAATTCTATTGCTCATAACCTTTGAATACCTGACAGGTAATTTTGTTCTGATTTATTATACCTCAAATAATATTTGATTGATATGAGCTACATGATGGTATCACTTACTCTGGGCATTATGAATGCATGTGAGTGTTTACTGCACTGAGAAATTCATCATAGCAGTCTGAAAAAAGGTTGTGGACACTAAATAAAATTACTTATTTCATAAAGTGGCTTTTTAAATAGATTTCAAAATTTCACATTCCTAGAAAAGTCGGGTTTAGAAACACCTTTTTCTTGAGAGAAGAAAATAAAACTCAGTTTTCTGTCTCTAAATATACACATATAGATTACAGATGTGCCACTACATTGTCTGCTTTTGAAAATTACATAGAGATCCATCAACAAAATGGTACAGTGCAGTATTATAATTCCTCTATCCAGTGTGATATCAGTATACTTTTTATGACATTACATAGTGAAAACATACCCTGCTCCGCCTTTTTTTTTTTTTTTTTTTGAATGGGCAATGGAAACGTGAACTGTTTGAAGGAAATTGTCAAAAGGCATACAGAAGCAGCTATCATTTTTTCCTCTTCTACATACTTCTTCCGATTAGTTCACAGGAAGGTCAACCGTGGGAAAATAGAGCAATGGCCCAACAGGGAATATAAATAAGAAATTGTTAGACCTATTCTCTTCTCAGCACTAAGATGTCAGTACTTTGTAAATACAAAAGATCCCTTATTCACCTCCAGTTTTACCTAACTGGTACTTGTATGACACCAGTTCCTTTAGTTCTGATGTGATCTTCTACAAGAATAAAGTGTTTGGGGCTCATTTGCAGAAATAATATTTGAATCTCAATATGGGCTTTTCACAAACCGACTAAGGGTTTTTGTGGGAGAACAAAAACCTTATTTTATTTTTTTTAATGATAAATGAGATGAAAAAGAGAAAAAGATAATTTCTTTTTTATATATTTTCAGAGCCCAATAGTCTGTATCCAAGTGACGTGCCAGTTCATAGGGAAAGGCATTTTCACCAATTATCTATACAGCTAAACACACCTGTGTCTATACACACAGAAACACCTACATGAAACTTCGGTTTATGTTAGAATCATGACACTTCCCTGTTCACTGGCATAGCTCTTACAAAATCTTTGAGTTTTACTTAAGCTTGAAAGGAAAGTATTATGCTGTAAAGCTTATAATTTTATCTGCAAATGGGAAAAAAAAAGTAAACACATGAGTTGTTTTCATGTTCTGATTGGCTTTTCTGTCTTTTAAGAATTTTACATACATATATAGTTAGAGCAGCAGAAGGATTTATTTATGAAATTAAAAGTAGAAATTACAAATATCTCATTTAAATTCAACCCCACAGACAGCTGAGAAAGGGGGGCAAACATCACAATTTAAAATTTAGGAAATTAATCACATCTTAGCACTGTGCACTTGAACTTAACAGAACATATATTATGGAGGAAGTGAAAAAGAACTTTTAGGAAAAGGAAAGAATTAAATAACGTGCAACGGTATGTCTGTTCAATGACAGTGAACTGCTCTTTTAAATATCTCGTATTTATTCTTCTTTAATTATCATTCTTCACAGATATAGGGCTTAGGCTGAAGTGTGTGCTACAGAACTAGCACAGCTACTAGCAACTTGCATTATATTGCCTGCCAGTCATTTTATTAAGCACCTACTACCTTGAGTTTTATCACAGCAGACAGCAAATGAATAGGAGAATTTTAGGAAATTTGAAAACATTACTTTATTCACTTTTATAGTACAGATTTCCACAGCAGCTAAACAGTTTGTTTTTTAAAAAAATTAAAAATGTATAAATTGGATATGCCACTCTCACTAGCAATAATAAATAAGACAAGTGTTCCTGCTAGAAATGTCACTTACAGGCATCATTAGAAAACTCARTAGCAGTTATTTGAACAAAGTCTAGTTAACCAAGAAATACTATTCATAAAGAAATAAATTAAATCATTGTCTCGCCCTGAAGGCAGGTAGATTTCTCCAACAGCTCTCAGAGGAGCAAATTCTAAAGACAACAGGAATTCACAATTTTGCTCAGCCCAGAAAGATAAAGTCCAGTGCATCACAGCAGTGTCTTAACAGCTATACTATGCCCTTTTCATAAGTGACAGGTTCTGGACTATACAGAACTTTAGAAATTACTTCAAATTTGAGCAGTTTATAGACAAAATAAAATCCTTTAAAAACATGGGCAAAGGAGGAGGATGTGAGTTTTGAAGGTCTACCTACCTAAAAAGCAGAGGAATATTCATACAGTTTTCTGTTCACTTCTTTTCACCCTGAGAAAATAATATGTTGAAATTATTTAGTCTTCAAGGACTGGGCACACTTGATCAAATATAGATGTCTTTAGCACAGAAATCATCAGTTCAGTTTCTCAAAGTTCCTCAAAACAGTCTGACCCAGATTAACTAATGAATGGTAATAAGCACTCATCCTCAGGGAAAGCAAGTAACCTCATCTAAACATAAATGAGTAGAACATGTCAAATGAATTGTGTCCTAAGAGTGTAATTTTTTTTCTTCAATATAAAGACAGACTTGGATGATTTGTTCATCTGTGGTTTCCTGAACTGCATATGTTTAAGATAATTGCATCCAACAGAATCAAACTATGCATGCTTATCAGGAAACATGAGCTATGTTGAAATGGTTGCAGTCCTTGCTAGTCCTCTGTGATAAAGGAATTTACCAGAAGATACTGGAAAACTGCTGAAATCTATGGTGATATCTGCTCCCTCCTCCCCAAACAAAAACCAACAAAAAAAAACAACAAAGCAAAACGATAAAATGAAAACAAAAACAGAACAAAAAACTCACCCCACAGACAGACAAAGAAATCCCAAAACAAACCAACCAAACAAACAAAAAACCCAACAAAACCAAAAATCAACCCAATGTGGGTTTGTCTTCCACAGCCTAATTTTCAGTGAAAGAAGATATGTGAAAGATCTTTCACGAGGACACAAACTTTCAGATAACACTCTATCTACCATATCTAATCAGGACAGATCCTAGTCACATGTATTTTGAATCCTATGTTTTATGACACCTGGGCATCCTTAATACATGCATATACTCTATGTTTCCAATTTTTTAACTTACACTAATGACCTTCATGAAAAAGTTATGCTATAGGATTTCATTCTTTAAAAACTGTGATGACAATATTCCTCCAAGCTTGCTGCCTGATTGAATATGCAATGTAACTCAAAATGTGAGAATGTCATAGGGCATCAGAGGAAAGGAGGTAGAAATACACACAAGGACATATACCATTACAACTTTGAAAATAATAGATTTATTTTTTTTTTTTATTTTTATACTCAATTTCATCGTCCTTTCCCTTTTCTAATTAGCTTTCCTTCATAACTTCTCTTACAGCTATTTAGCCTCCGGCTGGGATGACATGTGGAAAAATTCCTCTGAGGCCAATGGTAATGTGGTTCTCTGGATTGCCCGGTAATAGTCACAAAGTATTGTTGATAAAATCTCTCAAGCACAACACCTCCAGGATAACAGCTAGTGGCCAATAAAGTAGGAATGACTTGAAGTTCATTTCCCTTTTTTGTGTGAAAAGAGAATGACCCCATCTTTCCTCTGCTGTTCTTCATTTCAAGGTCAACTCAACTTATTATGTTTTAACTTACAATATTTTATGATACACAATTACCTAGTAGATACACAGCACTCTTGTATTTTCTATCCTTTTTTGTCTATGGTTAAACACTGAAATGAAAAATGAATACCTTATGTGCAAGTAGAGAATCTGTGTGACCAACACAATCTAGTGACCAACAACCAATCAGAGTTGTGGAATCTGATGTATGTTTTAAAAATCAAGACCTCTGTAGCTTCCTGTGTTCATAAGCAGGGTTTATGAGAGACAAGAGCTACATCTCTGATCCTAACCTTGGGAGTCTGGAATTCAGAATATTCAGTGTTGTGTAGCATAGTGTGTCAGTGATTAAAGCAATATTTAATGTGTAATTTTTTGTTTATTTTCTGGGCAACTGCTTCATTTTACATTCTTCCATTATGAAAACCACGTGTAGATCCTGCTGTAACGTGCAGAACACAATTACTCTCTTGTTAGAATTCTTTTGATTCGTCAATAATGATCTAGATTAATACAGGGATGTACACCATACAGAAGAGTGTTTCCTTGTTTCTCAAATGTCAGTTATTTTAAAGCTTTGTTTTAAAAGTAACCCCAGAGAGGAAACTTCCTTTTTTTATTAAAAGTTCTCCACAGGATGGAGATGGGATCAGAAATGAAGATTAAAGTTATTTTCAGATGAAAAAAGGAATTGTTCATCTCAAAAATTCCTAATGATATCTTAGTGCATACTGTATGCCTGCAGCACATAGGACTAGTGAATAGCAGCATAAGAAAAAAAATCAAGCAGCCATTATCATTACTATCATCATCATCAGTCATCAGCTCCATCACACAGGTTTGTGCGTATGCTGTAATAAAAGAAAAAAAAAGAAGGAAAAGAAAAAAAAGAGAATGAAAAAGAGAAAAGCCTCCTGCTAATTCTAGATTGCTGAATAATTTTAGCTAAGCAGTACACTACCCCCTTGAATGACCTCCTAAAGGAGGTTGCAACTCATCAGCTCTGTCATTAGTCTAATCTATATAATCCCATTATATTTGCTTCTTTTTTTGTAGAGACACTCCTAGGAAAGGTTATCAGCAACTCCTGTGTGAGCGTTCTTCTGTCCCCATGGATGCACAATATGTCACCAACTGTCAGTCAGATCATCACAGACATGGACAAGAAGCAGTCGCTGTGTGATTGGCCTATGCAACATACTATATTCTTCCAGAAGAATGAACATGAGTCCAAAGGGACCATCGTCGATGTTGTCAAGCAAGGAGATTTTGTGCGAATTCCCTGCTAAGTCAGTCAGACCAAATTATTTTTTATGATGTATTCCTAAGGAGGCCCTTGGTAAAGATAATGGGTTTGCTACTTTTGTTTTCTACTAGTCTTGTTTCTACTTATCAGGATACTCCAAAGTACCTTTTTATAAATTTCCCACAACCCTTACAGGAATAAAAATGGGAGTTTTGAGTCACTGAAATTTTGCTGGAAATATGCTGGGCTGAGCATTAGCATTGCTATTTTCAGCATAAAATACTAACAAATACAGAACTTTCTTTTCCTGTAATGACAGTTCTTTAACCTTCCTGACAAACCACAGTAAGCAGCAGAAGTAAAAATGTCATTGTAGCTGGCCTAAAATTTGATTAGAGACCATGTGATTTTTAGATTAAACTATAGGTAAGAAAATTCACACCCAAATTTTGGGAAAATGCTATTTAGATGGAGAAGTTGGTGTGCTGTTGTTTTGACAGTTTTTATTAGTATTATCAGAAATCACAATGTTTCTGTGTTTACTGAGAGGAAGAATAATTGCACAGAATTAGGCTATTTCAGAGTTTCAGGACCAGAGCTATGAAGTTTATGAGATATCCATATACAGAGCTCCCATAAAAATAATTTCAAGCTTGGTGCAACCTTTAAGTTCCCTAGATAAGTTGGGAACAATATTTTATTAATACTGTCTAAACTTTTAAACTTGCTCCAAAATGAGATAGGAAGAAATTGCTTTCTTAATCTCTCAGAAAGCATCTAACATCCAAATAAACACACTAAAAAATCTTATCTATCATTGCCCACTTCATTTTAATCCATTATCTTAGACATCTGCATGTACTTCAGAATTAGATAATGATATTTGTCAATGACTTTATGGTCATGTCATCAGTTAAAGATGATCAATACTTTCTCCTAACTTCCTTTAAAAATTTAAAAAATAATTCAATGCAAACTGCCCTATTATGAAAATAAAAAGCAAAGTGTAGCAGTTAATGTTTTGCACTTTCTCAAGCCTCAGCTGTCAAAAGAGCTCTGCAGGGTTTGATGGTTTTTTGCTTTTGTTTTGTTTTCAACCTAGGTATGGTGAGCCATTCTGTGTAACTTTGCTCTAAATATATGAAACTCTGGTACCTAAATACAACAGTTTAGCTTTTTTATGGCAGGTTAGCCTTGGCTGGAGGCCAGGTGCCCACAGACCCTATCACTCCCCTCCCAAGCAGGGCAAGGGTGAGAGGGCAGAGAAAACAAGATGGAAAAACCCTCATGGATCAAGATAAAAGCAAAAGAAAGGCAGCACATGGAAGCAAAGTAAAGCAAAAGCAGGCAAGGTCTAGCCTAGGAGGCAAGGTTTCAGTGTTTGTAGTGGTTGCTCTGTAAGACAAACACCATAATAACAAATGCCATGACTCCTTCTCCTTTCTCTTAGCTTTTGTTGAAGAATAAACATCATATGGAATATCCCTTTGGTCAGTTTGGGTCAGCTGTCCTGGCTTTGTCCCTTCCAAAGATTTTGCCCACCCCCAGTCTACTGGGTGAAGGTGGAATGCTGGGGGGGGACAGTGCTGATGTTGTGCCAGCACTGCTCAGCAGAAGCCAAAACACTGGAGCGTTACCAACACCTTTCCAGCTACCAGTACAGAGAACAGAACTACAGTGACTGCTATCAGGAAAATTAACTCCATCTGAACCGTGGGCAATATACTTTTCTATTGATTTTAAAAAAATAAAATTATTATATGATTTGAAAAATATCAAATTACTTGAAGTCTATGCTGTGATGGCTTATATATATGTCTTTGACTTCTTTTTTTTTTTTTTTTTAGAAAAGAACTTGGCAAAAAGAGTTGTGGTTCTGCTTTTTCTCATTTCAGTGAGAGGAGATAACCACTATATATATATATATACGTATACAGAGCCAGGCTCTTCCTATGGATAAAGCGTACCTTAAATGTCTGAAAAACTAGAGATAGAAAATTGGATGATAGACACTTCTCCAAGTCAGTGCAGACTTCGTATGATAAAGAACTGAGATACAAGTTCAGTTTTAAAATGGTGTCAAATCTCAATTTCTAGACCATGTTAAACAACAGTAGTCACACCCTGGACAGGGTTTTGCAATAGATTAATCTTCATCACTTCAATGTACTTAATAGGATGATTTATCAGAAATTAATCTTAAAAGTATTTAATCCAGAAAATTATTGCTTATTATCGGTTTAAAAATTTCTTATAGCAATTCTGAGTCAACTCCTCAGGGAAAGGAGAATAAACAGAGAAATTTAGGGAAAAACACGTTTTAAATGCCAATTACTTATACGCTTTTCTCAAGAAAGAATCAAGGAACTCATCCAACCTTAATGAAAAGATTTCTTTCCTATGTGCCAGGAAGAATTGAATCTTCATCATTTTCCTAAGTGAATTAGGTCAATGATAGCAATGGATCAAAACACAACTCTGTCAATAAACATTCATCTATCAAACATTACAGCAAAATTTCTAAATCAGTAGTATTTTATCAATATTTATGTATTATTTGACAGTGATTAAAAAAGGTTCCCAGGCCTTCCTTTTAAGAATATAAACTTTTTTTAATCTTGCACACAAAATATTAGTTTTATTTAAATTCTTATGCGTTCAAAGCTACACTGTAAGATTTCTAATAAGCATCTAAAGCATTCTGAAGAGTTTTCTCAAGTAGTAGATAACAACAAGGCAGTCAAAGAAAAAAAACCCACAAAAATCAAACCCAAAACATTTAAAGGCAATTTTTCATTTTCATTACATTCCCTGAGTTACTTCCTATACCCTTTACATTGTAATCAAATGAAGATTCACATGTACCATTTCAGCCCTTTACTCCTTAAAACCACACACAAAAACCCAGAGGAAAAGGAGAAAATCATACCATCTTATCATGGCATCTCATTGTAGACAAACATTGGAAAAGATTTTCTGTATGAACCACATCCCTTGTCAATGTGGTAATACCATGGACTTTGGTTTGACCCTTGCTTTATATATTGTGTTTATGACAACACGAAGTATCAAGACTCAGCATAATAAAGCCAGATAAAAACTGAGTAGAGAGTGGAGCTACTCTAATCTTTTCATATGCTTATATAGAAAACAGTTCTTCCTCCTCTCTTTCATTACATCAACTTGAAACGCACTCCTATGTCTTCCAAACGAATAAGCGATACCATTGACTCTTGGAAGATATTTATCTAATTTTTATTAGCAAGGGAAAATAACATAGAAACACAAAACATAGAAAAATATTATCTGTCTAGAGATAAATTTCCCATATTTGTGGTACCTGTTTTCAGAGAAGTGAAACTTAGGCCTGTGTCTAAAATTGGAGCAATCTCTGAAAGTTTGCATGCATACATGGGGGACTATGAGATCAGCTGTTTCAAATATATTCAGTTAATGTTTTATTTCATTACTCAGAACAGGGAATTGCCTTTTCCTGGGTTTGAACAATGTGTAAATTATTCAATACTGGCAGAAGTGTGTTCTTAATAAGCCCAAATTGCATTCACACCAACCTGCATTTTCCACCTGACTTGGGCATTTTTTCCCCATATTGTGTCTCTTCTGTAACATATGATTTGCAAACTCAGAGGAAATAATACTGATACTTAATATGGTAGCGAGGTAAGTGTAAACAGAAGTGAGCAAATTTTAGCAATCTAGTGTTCGAAAGAAGTCTACTATACAGTTTCAGAAAGATCACTTGGTCTAGACCTCAGCAGTCCTGGTAGGCAATTTGTCCTGGGCCTAAATAATGCTCTTTGGAGCTTAATAGCTGCAAACATAATATTATCAGAATCATGTTGTTAGCCAAAATAAGGAATGCAATTAAAAACCTTTTAAAGTCCATTTAATGAAACCAGCAAAATACTCATTGGAAGCTAAGAAATCTACTTTAGAGATGACCTCGGTTGTCTTTTGATGTTTGTAAGTTATGTGTTTTCTAAATAAGGTTTGCAGTTCATTGTTACTCATGCTTTTTCTATTATAATGAAGATTGCAACAAATTGGTATCTACAATGGGTTCACAGGAGGAACGACCTCCTGTAAATGTATTTGTAAACATCACAGAGTGCTGCTATTGTTCAGTGCTATTTCATTTCTTCACTGATTGTCAGAGTTTAAATGAATTCAAAGTACATCTGAAAGTTGCCAAACTGACATTCAGGGAAGCTGCAGATTCTTGTGTATAGAGGAGAAAAAAAAACAAAAAGGAAAGATGCAAGTAGGATATCATCCACTCCAACGTCCTCTGACTTTTTTGTTGGATGATTGTCTGGAAGGTGCATTCATTCCACTACTTATTTATTTATTTCCTGTGCATAAATCAAAATTCTTTTAAAAATTTGAAAAGGTTCGGGCATGGGATTGTCTTTAGACATAGGAACAGGCTTATGATGAATACGATAACACAGATGTTGATCTCTTTATTTACGAATGTTATTTTTGACTATGCACGACTGGATATTACAAGCACTAAACCAAACCTTTTTTTCATGCAATGTAATTGGAGTTCGTATATGCCAACAGTTTCCACTCAGATGACAGATTCTCACTGGAGAACTAAAATTAATCTTTTAGTACAAAAAAAAAAATTATCTTTTTCAGAGATGATGATCGTGTCTTCAAATTCTATTAACAATGGCTTTGAAAGATTGTGGTTTGCCAAAAAATCATCTGAAAGAAAGAACTGAGTCATATGTTGTGGTTTGATGCCAGCCAGCACCCAAGCCCCACACAGCCACTCACTCGCTCCCCCACCAGTGGGATCAGGGAGACAACTGGAAGGGAAAAGCTAGAAAAATTGTGGATTGAGATAAAGACACTTTCACAAAGTGAATTGTGGATTGTGATAAAGACACTGGGGAAAGCAAAAGCCGTGCACACAAGCAAAGCAAAACAAGGAAGTAATTCATTTCTTCCCATGGTCAGGCAGGTGTTCAGCCACCTCCAGGACAGCAGGGCCCCATGATGTGTAATGGTTACTTGGGAAGACAAATGCTATCACTCCAAATGTCCTCCCCTTCCTCCTTCTTTCCCTATTTTATGTGCTGAGCATTACGGTCTGGAATACCCCTTTGGCCAGTTGGGGTCACCTGTTGTCTCAGTTTTTAGACAAATTTAAGAAAGGACTCTCTGGAATGAATGCTCCTCTCCAAAAGGGTTCCATTTCCACCAATAGGGGATGAATACTAGAAGATGAAAGTAAAAAAAAAAAATTAAATGGTTTATTAACAAACAGAATGCCCACCCACAAGGCAGGGGAAAAAAAATAAGTAATTATTAAGCACTAAACTGTCAGAACTCACTTCCCCACACATACACACAGGAACAAAGACCAAAAAAAAAAAGTGTCCGGAGAATGGGGCCGGTGTTGGAGGAACACCCCTTTCCCAACACATGGTCTGAGATGGCTCTGGCTCTCGCCCTGAGGGAAGCAGAACCTCCACAGAGGAATTCCAGCAGCAGAAGAAAACCAGAGTGACTACCTGGTGTCAACCTCATCTCCACGGCAATCACTGCAGATGAAACAGCTGGGATGGAGACTTTTGGTGTGCTTTCTCTCTCTGACTTGGCTCCCAGAGGCTTGGGGCTGGAACAGAGCAGCCCCACTCCCACTGATTCCGCTCCTGCTGGTCTTGGAGCAGCAGCTGTTCAGTTCAGCTCAAGGCAGCCAAAAGGTTGCTACTCCAGTTTCTCCAAGCCAGAGAAGGAAAAAGTTTTTTGCCTGGGCCAAAACCCAAGGCAGTCAAGCAGAGAAACCATGTTGCACAGTGCCATGGAAAGCCTGGGCAGCGAGGCTTCAAAGAGCCTGCTCAGCAAAGGCAGGAAACCTCTGCCCCCACCCAGCCCCACACTCCCCCGTTCTCTGGCTTCTAAAGGTACTGGAACCATTTTTTGGGCATGAGCAGAGGATTGTGGAATAGACTATCATAATAAATCACTCCAAGACACCTGTCCTGGCTGTGTCTCCTCCCAACCTCCCATGCAGCCCCAGTCCCCTCGCCACTGTGGCAGCGTGAAACAGAATAGGCCTTGGCTCTATTGCTGCCCTGGTCAGCAATAACAAAAACATCTCTGTATTATCAAGCCTTTGTTCAGCACAAATCCAAACCTAGCCCCATACTAGGCACTGGGAAGAACATTAACTTTACCCCAACAGAAACCAGCACATTTCTCAGACATGGAAGTGGAGGAATTTGTAACACACTGACTATAATGTGTCTTTCCAGTGGGCATCATGCATTAAACAATGAAAAAGTATTTTATTATGACCAGGTAATGAAGTTATTTCTTCTTTTAATTGTTTGCTGTTCTTTTGATACCTATGGTCTTTTACCCAAATTTTCCCTTCCTGTCGGTTTTGCAATACTTAGTGCCCACAGCCAAACTCAGTTGAATTACTGTAGTTACAGCCAAACTAGTTTCACCATATGCTGTCTCCACTACCTATAGTATGCAGAGAGAATCCAACAGTTGTGACTGATGGTGGCTCACGAGGCATCAAAAACTCTCCCCTAGGAATTGAAAGGAACACTCCATCCAAGCACAGGCATGGCACAGTAATAATTTTTCTGTGAGTAACCATTTTTTCAGATTTAATGTAACACACACTGAACACTAGGTCTGACTCTGTGTATAGTCGGAAAAGTGCTGTGCAAAATTATGGTGTTCCACAGTGATTTTTTTATTGGCTAGCTTATTTCCTGTAATGTTATGCCTGGTTGTATTTCTGCTTCTGGGTTAAAGTTTGTTTTGATTTTGTTTAATACAGCTGAGGATATTGTCTAGTACGTCTAATTTTCTATATAACTCATAGAAGCCCAATCAGAGATTTTTGGTGATGACAATATATTGACAGAGTGGCACTTTCTCATTTCTCGTTTGTAACCATAATGACCACCAGAAAGTTTCTCTCAGTTTTGATGTATGATTTAGTAATATGACCAAAAATATTACCAGTAAATAATTAGTTTGATATGCATGGGTAATATGCAATTGATGCATTATGTACAGTTAATCATAAATTAGCTGGATGACTTCTGTTGACTCAGTAGAAGCAAATTGTTTGCAGTAACCTTTTTAATGAGAAAGGATGTGTCATATAGTTTCATTTTTTGTAACATATTTATTGCTCTTGCACATGACATTGTCTTAAGAAAATAAGGGAAGTGCAGTTAAATGACATTGGGGTGGAATTAAGCCAGATTGGATATCCATAGCCACAGAGAAGGATGTGATATTGTCCCCTATAATCTCAATGTATCAGACAAGAACTAATGAACTTCAAAATCAACACAGAAAATTCAGTATAGGCATCAGGGAAACATGTAAAGTTAAGGTAGTGAATTGCAGTCATAGGTTGCTGAGGGAATCTCTGTCATAGAAGTCTTTAAAAAAAGTGAAAATTGTCTATGCAGAATCATAGAGAGAACTGATTCTGCCTTAGGGCAGGGAAAAGGACTAGATGACCTCTCAATGCCTTCTTACTCCTGTTTTTCTGAGATTCTATTATGTAGATATCTAAATTTGAATACATTATTGAAAATGTTGTAATACTATAGCCAATATTTTATAATAATACCAAAATAGTTTATACTATCCAATGGATGTTGATAATGACAATTGCCATTATTTGCTTATAGTTTAAATTATTGTTGGTATTTGAACAAATATTGCTGAGTAAAAGTGCCATCCATTACCTAAGATTTAATTTGTGAATCAATATTCAAAGAAAAGATTCAAGGTAATTACTTTTTATTATTATTTCATAACTATAAATTTTATTTGCTGATAGGCCCATTTGGATTGATACAAAGTTTTTATGAAAAAAAGAACCAGTGGAATAGTTCCAAGGATTAAGGATGCATGTGCTGTGGTCTCTTTAATCTCAATGACATGAATTCTATTCATCCATTTAGTTTTTGTGTGGCAGTATAGCAAGCTTGAGTTTCAGTAATGAAGATAAAAGTGTAATTCAGCTTTTTTTCAGGAGACTGATAGGCAGGATCCCATGGGAAACTTATCTGAACAGCAAAGGGACTGATGAGATCCAGTTTTCTTCCTGGAAAAACTCCCTAAAACACAAGGAGGTCAATGCTAATATGAACAAAAATGTGTGGCAGAAGACCAACTGACACAATGCAGAAATCCAGAATGAACTCAAGCCCAAAAAGAAAGTATGTGAGGTGGAACTGGGAACACTCCACTAAGGAGTAATACAGAAACAGGTCTCTAGGATAAGAATTAATAAAACCAAAGTTCAGCTGGTACTGAAAATGGCAGGAACAATTCTATAAATAAGTAGAGAAATAGAAGGGACATAAAGCAAAACGTGGGGCTGTTGCTGAATGAGACAGACATCTAGATACATAGGATATTAAAAAGCTTGAAGTACTCAGCTCTTTCTCTATCTCCAACTGAGTCTGTGTCCCCAGTAGCAGAGTACAGGGTAAAGAAGTGCTGCAAAATGTACCAGAAGAATCACTAAGAACATGTCTTAGTGATTGCTATAGCAAAATTTACATATGCAAATCCATGGGACCAGGCTACATGGGACCAAAATGCATTGACGACATGAACCTGAGAGAAGAGGAGGATGTACTGACGTTTTGCAAAGCTTGAGATACTCAGTGAAACTCAGTGACAGCAGATGTAAAGTCCCGCACGTGGAATGGAGTCAACCCATGCGATAGGATAGGCTAGAAATCTGCTGTGCAAAGGAGTCACGATGAGCAGAAGATTGAACATGAAACAACAGAGTACCCATGCTGACTGCAGAGAAGACATTCAGATTCTCCTAGATATGCTCAGTGATACATTATTATACAACAGACAGACAAAAGATACAGCAAATAAAATTCTGATTAAATAGATAGAAAATAATTCTCCATGGTAATGATGGTCAAGCACTAGAATCATGGAATACGTGAAATATCCATCCGTGCTAGATATTCTCAAATCTAACCTATCTAACATAACAGTCTAAATTCAAAGCTAGCCCTGCTTTATTCAAGAGCTTGAGTAGATGACCTACTGGGTGTCTTCCACCCTAACAATTTTTATTGTATTTTTTTTACAATTTTTTCAAAATTATAAGCAATCTAGCTGTAATACCATATTTTTTGATTTAATCTTAGCTTCTCCTTCTAGGAGTTCCTGTTATTTCTTCCAGCTTCCCTCTAGCTCACACCATTTTTAAATGCTCCTGTTGAGATTTATTTCCTTTACATGTCGTAGTTGTTTTCATATTAGCCACTACTTGGCCACGTTGTGATTATTTCTTTACATTTCATTCCTTTGAAACACTTAATCATTTTTTGTTTCACTTTCCTGAACTCCCTCGGATTTGTTAATATATGTGTGATATTGAGGTTCCCAGAACTGAACTTATTCCTGCAGGTGTGATCACACTGGGGTCATTTGGAACAGAACTATTGTCTGCCTGCTGTGTGACATCAATGTGACAGATTCCTTGGTCTCTAACAGTAATTCTTATTTTGTTTAAAATAGGAAGAGGAATGATCATTTCTGTATCTTTGTGAGGCTGGAGCACAAATATAGACATGCACGAACATGCACAAAGACACATTCGTACACAGGCATATACAGACATACACAGTCGAGAGAGATTGAATTAATTTCCATCTAACATCTCCTGTGCAAAATGATTGCTATAGGAGGGGGAAAAAAACAACAGAAAAAGAAAAAGAATATTGTCTTGGACTTTTTACAATAGAAAAAAATGTCTGGAAATAACAGTAATTAACAAAACACATCAGAAGAGATGTAGGGGTATATTAGTCATTGGTTCATTTCCCTTGAATGGTGCACCTGGTCATATACTGATATGGTGAAATGCTTTCATAAAATCTTTCAATATGACAGTAAATTAAAACAATTTTTGATTAAATAAATCACAAAGTATAACTGAGCATGAACTGGAAGAAAATATCTTGGGATACAGGGACTAGAAATGTTCTCAAAATCTGTCTGCACTTAAAGCTAAACTCTGCCTCACTGGCAGACTATCATCTGGCTTCAAACTAGCAGTGTCAGATAAGCTATTCCTTCTGTTTTAGCACAATTTTCTTTCTCTGGTCTTGATAGTTTGAGAATCTCTCTCAGACTGTCCCAAGAGAATAATCTTCACAGCAAAAGCTTCTGACTTCGCTTCACACCTGAGTCTCAGTGAGATGAAGCGTAGACTAAAGGATCTTGCTCCCCCTCGATTATATTCCTAGATGAAATATATTTCAGACAGGTCCACAGGAGGAGGTTATGAACTACAAGCAAGAAATGAGTTCAGAGGGTAAAAGTGACAATTATTTTTCTACATGAACAGAAATGAGAAAAGGATTGGCCTTTTCCTTAAAAACRAGTCACAGTGAAAACCCGGTTCTGATTTTTTTTAAACTTTCTTCACATAAGTATCCCAAAMAACCCCCCCAAAAAAACCATCTGACAAGCATCAATTTTTATATGATCACCTGATTGCAGTTTTCTAAAAGGAAATGTCTAGAAAGCACTGCAGCATTTAATGACAAATAATACTTTATAGATGAAACAAAAGATTGATAATCTATGTAGTGGTATTTACCCTTATCCTCTTATTTACAAATTTAAAAATCATACTTTGTGTCTCCAGGAAATTCAACTCTAGGAACATAACCTGCTTAAAAACAGGTCTGGACTTCATTCCATGTCATAAACTTACAATCCTTGAAACCAAAAGGAGCACATAAAGGTGATTTTGAAGGCTTTTTTGCATGCATTTTGTCTGCTAACCTGTTTGCATTTGCCAGTTGATCCTAAAAGCAAACACAGTGAAATTAATTTCTTCAACCAGAGCTAGCATGGCTTAAAGGCTGATCAAAGAGCCAGCCTGCAGAAGTGAGAGACCAATACGTTTCTTTCCAAGAGTCTCTACCCTTGATAGGGAGAACAATACTTCCTCTAATATCTTGTGTCACAATGGTGTAGTGTGTGTTTCAGTTACTCCACAAGGAATTTCAGCCATAGAAACATATCTGCAGCCTAACTTGCCTGCATAAACTTTTGATTTTATTTCTTTGCATAGTCAATTTCTGTTTTCTGTTTGGTGTAATCACTTAACTTGATTTTTAAAAAGCAATCTCCACTTTCCTTATGGTTTTCTTTTTTTTTTTTTCCAGATACATCAGTTCTGTAAAAAAACTCTAAGTGATTAAAAGTCCCCTTCCTTCAAACATACATTTTTGCTGACTGCTTTCACCTGTTTTCCATTCAGAAAGAGAAGAAAGTTCCATCAAATCTTCCACTCATCTGGAATACATCACACCAGACAGAATATTTTTGTCTTGTTTTGGAGTATGTGTATGCCATTTCTTGCATATTGTACCACTGATATTTCCATAAATGTAATTTTTCAAAATACACATACATTTATTTTCCCATATTATTAACTAATCCAAGGACATGTTGACTGATCACAACATACATGACAACATTCTCAAAAATGCTTCTGGAATAAGGCACGAGAAATTACAGTATTTTACTCATTAAAATGCTGGTCCTAGTGAGATTGCAAACATATGAGCATCAGTTTCTTGATCCTGAGTGTCATGATCGTGTATTTTTTCAAAAAAAGCTTTATTTGCCCTATTTTYCTGCTGAAAACACAGAGGTTTTAGTGAGTGTTATTTATGCTTTGTGACAAAGGATAGGCCTCTCTTTGAACTCAAGTTCTCTTYACATGTAGAGACAGACAATAATATACAGGGCAAATAGAATTAATTATAATGCCAGATATGAATATTAATACATGAACATAATCTTACATTTTTGATAAGTATTCTGATTCAAGGCAAATAAACAGTATCTTTTTTTTCTAATGATCAGGCTCCCTAATCTCTTTTCAACAGCACTGCTGCTAATCAACATGAAGCAAACCACCAGCTTATTCACAGAACAATTGCATCTTTGTGGTATGAAAAGTAATGGAGTCTGACAACAGGTTATAAACCAAACTTTATTGAGACACTAAGAAAGATGAGCAGCAACGCAGCCAAATGGTGATTCAACTGATCCCTGATAGTGAACCCAGAACCATAAACGATGCCACGGCTCTGGTGGACTAYCAGAGACTTAAATGAATCGTGCAAATGACTTTTGAATGTGGATGAGGGTTATGTCACTCCTTGGCTCCACCAACATGAGTGTGAGTTGAGAGAATCACACCTTACACGGCAGTAGCACGGACTACATGTCATCTCTGATGATGTGTGTGACATCTCCTGCCTGTATGACAATGGTGGCAGGCTGTCAGACTGCGAGAAAGGACAGACTTGCACAAATAGAACAAGCTTGCAATAAAGACACTCCTATAAAATTTCCAACAGCTCTCTGCTTGTGCTGTATTGTCAAGGTTAGATCTGAAGGTACGTTGTCTACTGCACCAATGGATAGCCATCTAGAAACTTTGGATGACTTCTGTTCATTTTTCCAAACAATATTCCGTGGTTCACTTATTGTTCCTTAATAGAAACTCTTTGTGAAATGAAAACTGCCACTTGCTAAGTGTCGGACTTCTAGACAAAATGTCCATGAAGAAAAAAATCAGATTTYGGTATAAAATTTGTGGAATAGCTTTTTCTGAACACACTATTTTTAAGAATTAAGTAATAATATTTTCCCTCATTAAATTGCAAACTAAGATTTGTGTGTTGAAAAGGTGGTTTAATTATCTACTGGTATCCTTTTATTTTGCTGGTGATGGAAATATGATTCTTCAATAAAAGCAAATAAAGCTGTGGTTTGTGATTCTGCCTCCTCAAAGGAGCATAATCTGTTTTGCTGTTTGTTCCTCTCTGTATGACAGAACAAAACAATACACAGCAGCTATTTATACTTTTAAAGCCCATTCTCATTGCACTGTGCGGGACTTGAGGCTCTCTGTCCATCTGATTTACCTTCACCTTCAGTCAGGGTGCAGAACTGGAGCRGTACTCTAACTGCGGTCTTATTAGAGCCAAGCAGTGCAGAAAGATTAACTTATATACCTTATGCACAGAGCTTCTGTTTCTACAATCCAAGATAGTAGAACATCATGACATACTCAGTTCAAGTTCAGTTTATGTACAAGTGTGCTGACCAGATACTTTTCTTTAGAGCATCCTCTTGCTTTTTTTTTCTTTCCTAAACCATACTTGAACAATCCATTCTTTATTACTGCATAAGTGCAGAACTTCAGAGAATTCYAGAATCACAGAATGTTTGGAGTTGGAAGGGACCACTGGAGATCACCTAGTCCAACCTTGTCCCTCCTGCTAAAGCAACACCAACAGTAAGTTGCACAGGATTGCATCCAGGTGGATTTTGAGTATCTCCAGGGAAGAAGAATCCACAGCCTTTTTGGGCAGGTTGTTTCAGTGTCCTGTCACCCTTGCAGTAAAGAAATTTTTCCTCATATTCAGAAGGAACTTCAAGTGTTTTGGTTTGTGCCCATTGCATCTTGTCCTAAACTTCCAAATGTTTTTTTGTTAAATATTATCCATTTATCTGTTTGTCTGTTTTCTGATCACTTTCTCAACTGAGCCTTTGTGAATAGTCTCTTCTGTATTTCAGCATTTGAAGCTTTCATGAAAAGCCAGAACTGTACAAGACATGAGAAAAACTTCTGCAGAACCTGCCTAAATACTACCTTCTGATTTGATAGCAAATCACTGTTTAAGACTTTTTGGGCACATCCAATAATTTTTCACATCTATAATACTAATCATCTTAATCTTATCTTTTGCTTATAAGTGTCACATAAAGCAGCTTCRAAAGATTTTTTGAATTCAAAATATCTAACATATATGTTTCTTCTCCTTTATCTGTAASACCGTTATCCTATCACAAGAAAGAAATTAGATTATTCTGACAAGCTTTGTTCCCAAGAAATCTGTGCTTGCAGTTACTCTMCTCTTACGTTATCTCTAGGTGCTTATAAATTGTTTGAATATTTGTTTCAGCCTTTTACAAAAGGAACTAAAGCTAACTCACACATAATTCTCAATTCCTACTTTTTCACATTTTTGAAGATGAGAACAATGATTTTCCTTTTTTTCCCAGCTCTCCAAAACTTCATAACCTTTCATGAATTCTATAAGGTTTTGGCAAGTCTAAAGTTTTCTGGGTAAAATTCAATTGGACCATCCAACTTAAAACTTCTAACTTACATTAGAGTTCTTTAATGTACTTTCCCTTTCTCCAGACTGAATCTTTACCCCTTTCTTGTTGATTATGTGTCAGCTGCCTGATGTCAGACAATCTTTTTAGCAATATCTGAAGCTAAAAAGAACATTAAACACTCCAACATTCTTGRTATCCTAATCAGTTCGTCCTTCTCCCGTTCAGCATTTCCCTTTATCTTCATCTTGATACTAACATGCTTACTGAGTGTCTTCCTGTTGCTCTTTATAACTCTTGCCAGTTGTGTCTTACTTTACATCTTGGTCTTTTACAAATCTTTTTCTATGCATGTTTGTCCTTAAAAATTTGACCTCTTTTTCTGTGTTCCATATACTTCCTTCATGCAATTAAAATCATTAAAGAGTCAGTACTTTACCCGACTGTGTTTTTTTCTATACTTCCTATCTTTTCAGTATTTGCAGTCTGTGATTATGCTTTTAATATAGTTTCTTCATTAAACTGCCAAATTTCCTCTTCTTTAGACTTGTTTCTCACAGAATATAAGTTCTCAAAACTCTTAATTATTGCTCTAATAAATTTGCRTGTTCAAGGTTTATTTAATCTAACATCGGAGAGTCAGGAGTTTTCCCAAAGGGAAATCTATAAAGGCAGTTGAAAGCATTTTAGCTTTCCCTGTTCTGTGGGCTTTGACCTATTTCCCACAACTACCCAGGCATTTTCATATAACAAATCCCCTGCTATTGAACAACATACCCTGGATCTCTCCTGCTCTCTTGCTGTGATACATTGTAATTTGTTATTACCGTTGTTACTGGTCTTATTTTTTTTTCCTAAGGGACTAAAGATAATCTTGGGGGTTGGAGTTATGAAGAAATATAGAGAAGCTTACCTATTATGTACTTAGTCATAATTCTCCAGGGATATTGACATTAGGGCCAATAGATCTTCATTAGTCAGTGTATCTTCAATATTAAATAAACATGTACAACACCCAATTTTTTTTTTATTTTTCATAAAAATTACCATTCAAATTTTTACTTTAGTATCAAATACTTGTACATAGTGCTCAACTATCTAATGACTTCACCATTTTTTAGCCAATTATTTGTGCTAAACCAGAGAACCATAATTTGTTCCTTTTATAAGTTACTTTTACATTCTGTCTTCAAACATAACTAGAAAATAAAGAGAAGCTCAGGAAATAAAAATTTTCTGATGACACGAAAAAAGTGAATTATGGGTAGCTGATATCTGTACTTTTGCAGCAGCTGGATTTATACTGTCTTTCTTGACTGGGACTGAGGGACTGAGAGGAAAGAAAAAACCCCAAATATCTGAAATATAACTTAAATAAAATGAAATAACAGTTGAAGGTCTTCTTATCGAATTCAGAAAAATCCAACCCGAAATGCAACATATACTTGATGGAGAAATTGTACTCATTATCAGATAACCATATGGCTTATTTCAAGTCTATTTGTAAAGAAGGGATACTGCCACTGAGAGTTAATCGCATATGATGCTCATAATGTTATATGAATCACAATAACAATCCTAAATAGCCATTATGGTAAGAGCAGTGAAATGGAACTTGAAATAAACAGTGCAATGAGTGCATATCAGTTAGCTTGAAAGGATGGGAACTTTCTGGTGGAGGAAGAGTGACCAAATACAGTATCTATTAACGGATTATTAAATGTGAATGTAAAATGTCTCACTAAAGCCACGTGTAACTATTTTCCATATGAGTGAGAAAAAACAAATGCATAGCTTTGTTGCCGTAGGCTGTRTTCCTATTAATTTCCTCAGTCTCTCCCCTGTCGGATTCTCAGGCATCTAACAACATGGTTGAACTCAAATTGCAACCTTATTTCAACACAGGCACTATTCCATCTCTATTCTGTGTATTCTGTAGCAAACTTGTTCATCATGTCTTCCCACTGAAGATCTGTTCACCTTTTGGAAGTCACCAAAGGATTCAACTGTTACAGGAGAAGAGGGGTAGTGTGTCAGAAAGACATACAGACAAGACAGTAAGAATCCATCACCAGTAGTTGAAAAAGCTTTTTTTTTTWAAAAAAGAGTATACCTGTTTGTCAGGGGAGGTAGGGTAGACATGGAATGACTTTCTTATTGCTGTCAGTACAATAGGTACAAGCACAAAACCTTGGGGACACTTGTGGCCTCAAATTCATGCTTTCCATTTAAATGGTTTTCTTACATTTTCAACTGGTTCTCCATCCAGACAAATGAATTTGACATTGTAGCACATGGACACATCTACAGAGCCATCTTTAAGTGAGTGAGAAAGTGAACCAAGGAAATATATTTGTGAAGACTAACCTGATCTTGAACATAAATTAGCAACTAGAGGAATACTCTCTGTCTGCTGACTTGCTGCATTCATGCTTCAATGTCTTCCTGGATATTTATACAAGTAGCTTCATTAAAACTGTTGTGCAGTAAACTGATTCATATTAGTCATGCTAGATAATAAAGGCAAGCAAATCTATTTTCTTAATATTGTTCTTTCTAACAGAGAACATTAAGGAGTTGTCAGTCTGCAATCAACACCACTGTGATCTGATTTGCTCCATTGTATTGTCACCCTGTATCTTCTTTTGGTGAACTTTCACATGACTTTATGGTGCAAAATAGGAACAAATTTCTTACAGACAAAGTTGTATTTAAGTGAAACCTTTTAAGTATGATTTCTCTGAATACTTAAATATTTATCATCATAAGAAAAGGCAGTTTCTTTAAAATGATTTCTTATTAAAATGTCAGTTTATTCAAGGTTTTTACCTTGAAAAATAAAATAAAAATAAATTTATTTTCTGACTTTCATTCGATGACTGCAATACATACTATGGAGATAACATTAAGATATGTATCATTGCCTGCTGACTAAATTATACAAGATTTTGAAGGGATATGAAAAAATTAATGCGTCTACATTTTTACTTAGCCTCTGAMAATACTCAAAGCAGACTTCAGGTAAAATATTGAAATATGTAAAGTCCTCACAGCAACAAATATATGGAACAGGAGAATAAATAACACACAAAATTATGACTATATATATGCTATACTTTGACTCAGGAAAATAGACCTGCTTAAAACATACAGCTCAATTTTGAGACCCAGCTGTGGAAATATTTCATCCTTGTCCAACACTGGTTTGGTTTCCAAGGCTCTCTCTCTCTAGGATCAGGCAGATGTGAATAGGTAGCATACAATATGTAAGTATGGAAAATAGAAAAGGTAAATTATGGTAATTTAGATTTAAGTTTGATGTAAACTATGTGATGAAAATTCACTTCTTTAGTGTGGAGATTATCTTTAAAATGGGTTGCAGTCTCATTCAGAAAGGAGTAAAAATTGTGACTTTCAGCACATGTTATCTAAATCGTTGTCTGGATGCAAGAGTTCTCATGAAAACTAGGCTTCTTACAAATTGTCACACCTAAAAGACCCGTAAATATTGCCAGTCCATGGAAACACTTTCAGCTAGTTTTACCTGACTTATTATATGTGTCTGCATTGGAAAAAGATAATTCACTTGCTATAAGTGCCTTTCTCTTTCTATTGACTATAAAAGGAGCCTGATGCAAGTGGTTAAGGACTAAACATTTATGTTGTCCAAATCTAGATTAAATGTATTTTGCTTAGATTRAAAATGGATTATTCAGAATGGATATCAGTTAACCACCTATGTAAACACAAGATAACTGCTGATGAGTATGAGCATTGTTAACAGTGAGAATAAACTAAAAGTAAAATGTGTGTCTGAAGTAAGATTTAAGCTCTGAGGCCCTTCCCAAGACCACATATTCAGCCAATGAAGATAAAACTACAGCCTAAGAAGACACCAAGAAAACAATCCGTGGTTTTGTACCAAAACTAGCTTGTAGAATGGTGGAGCCATTTCGTTATAACACATTAGCAGCTCACGTACGTTAACAGCCGAGCTGCCTGCAAAAACTTCTTCTAGCCATTTGTAAATCACCTGCCAGCCTCCTGGGGTTTGGGATGTAACTGGATTATGAAGTGTTTTGTTTCATTTGGGGACTGTATTCTGAGATACTTAATTCCTAATTCCCTCTTCTCCTGGGYGAGGTCAAACCTTAAAATCATTGTTACACCAGCATCTCCAGCAAGTTATGCTCAGAACTCAGCTTCATTCACATAACTCTGTGGCAACTCCAGTGCTCTTCACAGCTTTACTCTGTRCCTAATTAAATAGTCTATGAACTAAATGAAATGAAACAATCAACCCAAATATCCTCTGTATTCCCTGTGCTGCCGTGTAACTCTAATAGATAGTAATTATTATATTTGATGAAACAGCCTATAATGTTTCACATAGTGTATCATCGTTGAAACCAAGGCAATTTGTTTACAGCATAGTGCCAAATGTGTAGGTAGAGCTGTCCTGGCATGCTGCACAACAGTGAGGTGTTTGAGAGTGAAAGATCTGCACAGGGTGGAAGGAGTTTAAGCCTTTCCATACCATCTGTAAGGAATAGCTCCTAGAATCTCTGCAACTGCACCTTGTTTTCATCTCAGAGAAGCCTGTGTCATTCTCTACAAAACAGAGCYCAGGCACTCCATCCTCAACATGGAATGAGAGTATGGACCTGGAAACAAACYGAGCCACAAAGTTATACAGCACAGAAAATTAATCTTATGTTATTGATAACTAAACATTATAGAGTCATGTYGTATCACTTAAAAGCTAAACATGCAATTTAAGCTTCTCATCTTGCTTCTTGACAAAACTAGTCCACAAAGACACATGAGTACCTCCAGAAAGCAATAGAAAGCAATTTATCCTATCTGGCTTAGACATCTATGTTCAAAACAGAGGTACTGGAATGGATGTAGCTCTTAGTCTTGGTAACCAGTTAAATAAGCTTAAGTTAATACATTGTTTCTTTATTTTTTTAGGTGAACTAAAGATAAATGAGATAAATCCCAGAGTACAACTGAAATGTAAAGTGAACYGAAGCAATTTTTTTTCAAACCTTTTAATTCCTATCATTACATTATGATGCTCTTTAAAAGCTACACTGTTATAGGGAAATTTGATTCTCCATTTTTTCTAAGCTAATCACCTCCTCAAAAGACAAGAAAAACCCCTCATCTTTTCTTCAGTCCAGAGATTCAGTAAAAGGAAGGTGCTAGAACACAGCGTAACTGGTCATCTCTCAGATTTTCAATACAGGTTACGGTGCTGGGCACAGAAGCAGGCAATTCAAAAATGTCAAAAGCAGACAAGGCAGAAGACCGTCTTAGCCGAGCAGAGATGTTCTTTTGGTGCTAAGGCGAAAAAAAAAAAAGTATATGGCCAGTGGAAGCAGGGTCAGGTGACATAGGAGGAATATAGAGATTTGTGTCATCAAAGCTCAATTGGAGTTGAAGCTGGCCAGAAATGTGTGGGACAAAAAAAGATTTAAGATAAAATCTCCTGGACAATCTGATATATGTTTGAATGTGCTACAAGTTTATCACAGAGGAATGAAAAATGGAAAATAACCTTTYAGGTCATATAGTCCACACCTTGCTATTGCAGTGTTTCAATTTTACAGGGTTGTTTGGTTTTTTTTTTTCTGTCAGTTTTGCTAGCTCCAAAATCCCTAGTGTTGATTTAATGTTACTTGTTTAATGTGTTTAAATATACAGTGTATATACAAACACATCTAAACAAACATATGGGGGATTTCAGCACGATGAATTCCTGCTAGTGTATTTGGCAGATCTCTTCTCCTCCTACATTCAGGCTGTTCTATATTAGGGGTTTAAATCTCTTCCCAGTACAGTAAATGATACCAACATCATCTTGCGTTACTGAAATTTAAAGTCCCTCTTTCTGTTTCTCTTTCAGGTCTGTATGATTTCTCCCTCTAATGTACAGGTAGTGTGTCTCTGCTTCTCYCCCACGCTTTGTTTCACCTCTCGCCCAACACATACAGAAACACTCACTCACCTAACAGATTTTTCAGTTGCTCGAGATTTTTCAAAGCTCTGTTGTCACAGAAATGCTCCTTCATTTACCCCAAGTTTTGTGGGTTAATTTAGTACCAGCTTAACCTACTTTTTATCTACAGAAAGGGTCGGAAACTGAGGTGCCTAGAGAAGAAGTGTGTAGCCAGGGAAACCTCTGAGAGGAAGGAGGAGAGATGGAGGGAACTCTCTGGTGCACATCTTTGAAGAGCCAGAAAAATGGTTTTGGATATTGACTGTGAGGTTTCCTCACAGTCATTAGTTCCAAAATAAGGAGTAGCAACAAGATATTGTTTCCCTTACAGAAAATTGCCAGAAGTCTCTAGATGTCATATTAAATGAACATTTCCAAGATTTAAGATAAAATCTTAAAATAGACTCTTTAAAATAGAGTGTTGTGATTCAGACACTAAATTCTGAAATGAGCAGATACTGGAATCAGGTATAGCTGATAGTCCTGAATGACAACTCATGAGCAAACAAAGTACTGTGAGACATCTTCTATTTGTATTTATACCGACACACGGAAAAAATCATGACAGTCACTGTAAAGTCTTACAATTAAAAAAAAAGACAGCACATTCGTCTTTTATTTACATTGCCTTAGTCAAAGTCAATATGATAAGCAAATGTATACCATGATGAGTAGTGGTTGCACATTCTGAATTGTGATCAGATTAGAACATCAACAATTTCTGAAGTACAAAGAAAATACATTTAATAAAATATGCTGTGTCACCAAACTAAAGCATGAACAGGGACAGAAACCAAGATTATAAAGGTTAACAGTTAGAATTGTTTACATATTTTTAACATTCATTAAAAAATACACTAAATTAAATTCTTTTAGGACATAACTGCTCCATGGATTCTGGTTTGACCCTGACAATATGCAACAGTGATATTTTTACTGCTGATAATGCCCGTTTATTAAATGTTACCTGTTCCCTAGCTGGACTTAGAATACTTTAGTCTTATGAAAAGAATATACACAATTTTTTTTCAYAGTTTAATATAAGTGGTACATAACTGATTAGAAAAGCCTGTGCTGAATTACAACTGTGGACTAGGAAATACAGTTTCTATTAATTTATTTCATTGTAAATATAAGCACTCAGGAAGAGTTAGGCCCCCTTGAAATTTTCCCCATTGCTTTACTTGGTATTAAAAAGTGTTTACCCTTTCTTATTCTAACAAATATTACAGTCATTGTCCCCATTTAAAATATAGATGTAAACTATTGACTCAATTTTATTCTTATTGTAATACCACAGACTGAGAGTTAAATTTAAAATATGTTTATATGTATGCACATGTATATGCGTTCTTGTATATATGTGTGTGTGTGTGTGTATAGTGTAAAGTTACAAAGTGAATAAATGAGAAACTGAAAATTGCCAGTATTATATTCAGTTGCTGCCTGCTTCCTGAAGATAGTCACCTTGCAATAGAAGGCTAACCAGGCTCCTCTGCTGTAAACATCTGCTTTTATTAGTTAAGCTCATCAACAGAAGTTAGGTGCAATTAATGTATGCAGCTTTAATGAAACATACAAAACAGCAATTATAGCCATAATTATAATATAATTAAATTGCAATCATATAATCAAAGTAAGCTACATAAAAACTTTGCCTTTGAAACAACTCGAAAGAGCATTGTACCCTTTTTTAGTGTCTCATATCTACCTCTTTGCAACTTTTTTTTCCCAAACATATAGAGACAATAATATAAATTTAATAGGAAAGAACAACAGCACACAAAAGTTACATAGTTTACTTAACAGCCTTGCATGGGTTTTCAGTACATTTAATTTTTACTGAGAAAAGACTTACCCAAGTGCAGATACACTTTTTACATCTGTGGTCTTGTCAAATTCCATTAGGTAAGCAAGTTTGGGTCTGGTCAACACGGAGGCAGCAGACCTCCAAGGATACATCAGGTGCTGTAGGAAGTGATATTACAGGTTTCACTAATAGTGTCTTCCAAGTTGATCTCACAACAATGTTAAGTGACATTGTGATTTGTAGATGCTGCCGTTGTAGGATATGATGGGTTATCTACTGTCAATTATAGATACCCAGAATAGTGTAGCAGTCTTTTATTAGACGAAAAATAAAAATAAAATTAAATTCAGTGGGTCAGCGTGCCTGCAAGAAAAGCTGGTTGCTTATTCCTGGTATTTGGATGACTTAATCTGTTCTCATTCCTGCCTAGTGGCCTGTCCACCCTGTCATGTCTTCTATGTTCCTGAAGGGGAAAAAAAAGAAAATAATGTGGCCCATGAATTTCAAACATGGGAAAAGGGCATTTGTTTTTGTTCGGGTTTTGTCCTCCTCCCACAAGGATAAAAAGGAAAGGAAAAAAATACACAAGGAAAACAAGGAAAACAATATTTAAATGGAGATGTCGTCTTGTGGGTATCTCTCTCATGTACATTGTTTTGGATTTTTTTCATTTGCTAACTAGATGCAGTAAGAAAATGTCTGACAATTTATTTCTTCAGACCATGATGCTTTGTTAAAAATGAGACTCATCAATGTTAGATATCTTTGGTCACAGGGCTGTCTGATTATTACTGAGTCATATATTTTCTCCATAGGTCTGCTTTGGATAAAGAGTGGAAATAAAGTGTCACCTATTTTGCCTCTTTTATTTCCCTTTTGATTTTTTTTTCCTTTTGTTGTTTTTTGTTGTTGTCCCAACTGACTGCTGAGAGTCACAGAGTCTAGCTTTGAAGGCAATTTTTATTTTAGTTAAACAAGAAAACATAATAAATATTAGAATTTTTTATGGTTTTGTACTTTTATTTGAATGAAAGCTATGAGCTGAAACAGGAAGAAAAATCAGCTTTGCATAATAAATGTGTGATTTWTATCAGGTTTGAAAACCAGAAAATAACCAAGGCATTTTTTACTGTCAAGCATTTAAGTAAGAAGACAGTTGCAGAAAGTTGTCATCCAAGAGCGAATTTCAGGAAAATGGGGTCTCACAGAACTCTTCAAACATTTTTCTCAAGTATTCATGCCATAGAGAGTTTTGGTCAAAATACAAGAAAACTAGTAACAGGGTTAAACAGCAGGATGGGACTCATGATGCCCATCTTCTACACTTATTTTTTTCACCCTATGCCATTTAATTTCAAAACTTGACTCATAAAGCTTCTAGTGCTTGAATTTCCTCCCATGTATTAGATTTATATGCGTACAGTTTATAAACCAGGAGCAGCTGCAATCCATTTGCAGTTAAATATGCTGAAGATGAATTTAGAGTGAGACCGTAAATTAATTGGCAGGTTAAAGATCCTTATGGTTTTGATTTGGACTTTGGGGATTTTTTTGKTTTGGTTTGCAACCCAGAGGGGTACCTGTGCTAGAAGAATTTGTTCCTGAAGGACTGTGCCATTTTGAAGGGACCCACACTGGAACTAGTGCRGTGGGAAGGACTCACACTGGAGAAGTTCATGGAGTATTGCCTCTTGTGGGAGAGACYCCACGCTGGAGCAGGTGAAGAGTGCGAGGAGTCCTCTCCTGGAGGAGGAAGGAGCAGCAGAGACAATGTGTGATGAACTGACCACAGCCTTTATTCCCCGTTCTCTCTGCCACTATGCAGGGAGGAGATAAAGAAAATCCTGAGTGATGTTGAGCCTGGGAGRAAGGAAGGGTCAGGGGGAAGGTGTTTTAAGATTTATTTCTCATTACTCTGCTCTGATTTGATTGGTAATAAAACTGATTWCCCCAAGTCAATTCTGTTTTGCCCTTGATGTTAATTGGTGAGTGATCGCTCCCTGTCCTAATCTCACGAGCTTCTTGAATTTTTTTCCTCCCCTGTTAAGGGGGAAAAGCTTTTGGTGGGCATCTGGCATACACCCAGGGTCGTCTCACCACTATAGTTTTTATTACTCTCTATAACCTTACCTTTTTTAGCCTCTTCACATGCAAATCTGTACTACTCAATCCTTCCTTTGCCTGACCAAAACTTATTATTCTAATAYGAATTTCTGCATAGCGAACATTTTCCCTGTGACATCTCAAAATTGTAATGATATTCCCATTGTAAATGGATCATTGAAATACTACAGTGAAACATTAAACAAGCATGAATAGTGAGCTAACGATGATTGCTGATTTTTCCCTAAACAGCATCTCACCATTGTAGTTGCATTTGACCTTGTTATTTATTCATAACTGAATTACCAAAGATATTAAACTAAAGTGGGAAGTAAAATGGATATCTAGTCACATGAGGAAACATCTCTAACTACCAGTGACCCACGTGATTTCGGCAACTTTGATTCATGGGTCTTACTTACCTGTGACAATTATGAGTTACTYTCATCCCAAAGCTGTCCTTTAAATAATGCAGAAAATCTTTTCAAGCTCGTAGTTTCTCTGACTTAAAAACATCCTGCATTAGGACTGATAAACAGGTGCTCTTAAAAAAAGAAAAAGGCATATTTTTCTTCAATCTGCGAATGGGAAACCAAGGCAAAGAGGCTTTGTTTTTCTTCAAAGTAATGTATACCAACCATGTTCCTCTTGACACCCTATGAGATGTCTGCTAGATCTTGTTCTCTTAGTTCTAGCAGWTTGTGAAAAAAATAATTCTGATTTTTGAAGGTGCCTGACTATAACACATTTCATAAGTGATTTTCAGACAAATTACTATTAACTGAAACKGAAAGTGAGTTTTAATTTAGGTATTAGAAAGGAATTCTTTACTGTGAAGTTGGTAAGGCACTGGAACAGGTCACTCAGAGTTGTGGATGCCCCACCCCYGGAAGTGTTCAAGTCCAGGTTGGATGGTCTATTGAAAGRTGTCCCCGCATGTGTCAGGGAGGTTGGACCTGGATGATCTTTAAGGTTCCTTCCAACTCAAGTCATTCTACGATTCTATAATTCCATGATCCTATTATATTTATTTACAAGATGAAATTAGATGTAATGCATAGTTCACACTAGCATCACTTCTTCAAAGCAGTAATAAATGATTCTTAAAAATCCTTTCTATGTGAAGGCAAAATGAATAATTTCAAAATGCACATGAGTCAGTTTGGGCATGCCAATTTCTTACAGGACCTAATATCTGAAGATTATTTTGGGAAGGGTCTTTCTGTTATCATCAGCAACCAACTATTAATAGAGACCAACCACAAAAGGAAAAATTCATAAATGTGCACAGGATGTTGCTGACTGTCCAATAAAATCAGCATTTCGCATGTGATATCTACATAATTCATTGCTAATCCAAAATGTTTTGTGAAGCGTTCRTTTTAAAAGCACAGTATAAATACCAATGAAGTCACAACAGGAAATGCTGAATGATTCCAGTTTCAGAATAAAAGAAKAGAAATTTGCAGAAGAAAGTGGTGTTATAATATAAAGACATTAAGTTTATTTTCTGTTTAATTTCATAGTTTTATCAGAGGCTAGACAGTTCTAATGATACCTTTTAATTCTTCAAAACATACTGCAACAGTGCAAGGTTCCTTGACTATTTCAAGACACTGTTTCATGAAGAAAGTCTGATATCCTAAAACTTTTCTGCTAGGAGTCAATGAATAGGTCTACACTGGTTCTGGAAGAAAATAATGTGCACTGTTTCAAAAAAKAGAAATGTAGAAGGAGAAAAAAGGCATTAAAATAGAGCAGAAAACAAATGGTCAAACAAAAATTTGCACTGTAAAATGCTTAATTAGACAAAAAATATTTTTTCTGCATACAGTGTGGATATTGTATTGATTGATATTGATTTCTGGTCTTGAAAATTTAGACTATGATGTACTCCTATACTAGACCTTGGGGATGACTTTTATAAAACAGACTTTTCTCAAGTCTTGCAAAATTCTAATCTGATGTTTTTGTCCTCAACTTGTGAGCTGTTCAACTTTGACTCAACCCAGAAAACCACTCATTTTCCTGAACATTAATATAGAGTACTATTCAGTATGCCCTAGAGTATGTCTTGTGGTTTCTGCTGTGACTTGAGCAGGACACAGCAGTACCAATGTCTCGTGTCCCACCTAGCAGCTCTATGCGAATTCTTCYGATACCCTAGGGCATCTCATAATGTACTAGATGCCTGCATTTGGAGAAGTGCATCAGCTTTTGCTGTCTTTCACAGTTTTTTTTCATCAACAATACAGCTTTGTGTCGGTTAGCAATGGGTTGGTGGAGCAGAACGAAATTTTTGCTCTRTATCAGTTTTTGCACTGGATAAATCGTGGAGAGGAGAGGGTGAATATCATAGGAAAAACAGACTGAATACTTCACATTTTCAGGGAAAGTTTGCCTTGTTAGTTTGTTGTTTATTTGGGGCTTTTTTTTGTTTTTATTTTAGTTTGGCTAATGTAATTTCCCATAATCAAAATTAACAGTGTTCTAGAGCATTATTTGCTTTTCCAGGCGTCATTAGTAGCCACATGTTCCAGCATTCCACCATGGAATTTCACCAGCATATTTCACCTTGCTGTCTGTGCTTTCTGACCATCCTTCTGCTGCCTAATTTTCTATTTTAGTACAAAAATGTACTTTTAATATAAAGGAAATTATAAGAAGAAGAAACTCACAGACTGAAATGAACCCATCTGAGGACTGTAATAGTCTCACAGCAGATGCTGACCTCTCTTCTCTGCAAGGCCTAGAGCAGGTAAATACCTTGTGTTGGGTAAAATTTGTTTAGACCCAGGGTTCCTTTCTCATTGCTTAAATTTTCATGTTATCTTAAGTGAAAATTCTCATTTTGTCTGCACAAGAGCAAACCTCAAATAATCTGATATAATATAAAGGATAAAAGGAAAAAAATACAAGCGTATTTTTCCTAGTATTTGAATTCAGCATTGTCCATATTTTTTACTTGATTTCATTCATTAAAAAGTTATAAATAAGTTCTTTGTCTTCATACTTACAGAATGCTGGTGGAAAGAAGCACTCAGAAGTCTCCTTAATTTATAGACACACTGAGMAATGATTTAGTTTTCACTGTGGGCTACTGGTAGAAAAGTAATAAAGTAATATATTCTTAATCTCTACCATAACACACAAATTCAATAAGAAAGAGATTAATTTTGCAATGTTGTTTTTCAAGTGTTACATAGTCTTTATAAGCAATAAACAGCAATCTTTTTCACCATGGAAGAAACTCCAGCATTAGAATAATGTATCTGTTCATTTAGTGAAATAATAAAAATTTAAAAAAAAAAAAAAAAGAAAGAGGCGTGGAGGTACTCCAGGGGCCTGAGCAGTGCTGAGACTCTCTTTGCTGTCTTTGGACAAGACCAGGTTGAAGCAGTGGATGAAGGACTGTGATGGAGCAGATTGTAGCCTGTGGAGGCTCCACATGAGAGCTGGTGGATAGGTTCTGAAGAAAGCTAAAGCCCAYGGAGACCCCACACCCGAGCAGGGAGAAAGTCTGAGGGAGAAGGAGCTGCAGGGAGGAGCTGTTATGGACTGATCACAGACCCCATTCCCTATCCCCTTGCACTGCTCTCTGTGTGGGGGTTAAAAGGACTAAAGCTGAGCTTCAGCAAAAGTGCCAGGAGTGGTGCTTTTGTTTTAATTTTATCTTTGTTTCTCACCATAATATTCTTTTTGTTGGCAGCAAATTAATTTTCACCAAGTCATAGAATCACAGAATAACAGAATCATAGGATAGTTTTGGCTGAACGGTATCTTAAAGAGCATCTAGTTCCAAACCCCCTGCCATGGGCAGGGACACCTTCCACAAGAAAATRTTACTCAGAGCCTCATCCAGCCTGGCCTTGAACATGTCCAGGGAACAACTTCTCTTGGCAACCTGTTTCTTTGCCTCACCATCCTCACAKTAATGAGTTTCCTCCTAATATCTGTTTTGAACCTATTCTCTTTCAGATTAAAGCTGCCCCCCCCAGTCCTATCACTACATGCCCTTGAAAATGTCCCTCTCTGCTCTCTTGTAGGCTCTCTTTAGGTATTGGAAGGCTGCTAGACAGTCGGCCTAGAGTCTCCTCTTCCCCAGGCTGAGCAACACCGACTTTCTCAGTCTGTCTTCACAGAGGCACTCCAGTCTTCTGATCATCTTTATGACCCTCCTTGGGACCTGTTCCAGCAGATCCATGTTCTTATATTGGAGGTTCCAGGGAAGGATGCAGTATTCCAGGTGGGATCTCAGAAGAATAGAGTAGAAGGGCTCAATCCCCTCCCTCGACCTGCTGGCCACGCTGATTTTGATGCAGCTCAGGATATAGCTGGCTTTCTGGGCTGCGAGCACACGTTCCTGGGTCATACTAAGTTTTTTCAGTCAAGTCTGTCTTGCCTGCTATGATAACTGGTGAGTGATCTCTCTTTCATCTTACTCCACAAAATTTTTCATCTTATTTTCTCCCCCTGTCCTGTGTAGTAGGGACAGTGAGAGAACAGTTGTCTGTGTGCCTGGCAGCCAGCCAAGGTCAACCTCCCATACAGATGATGAGAACTGGATGAGGATGTCAGGGATTTTAAGAACAGCCACCTCCGCCAGCAGAACTGCTGCCCGGGACTCCTGGCCAGTGCCCTGTGGTCTCTGCTCGGATGCAGCTGCCACTTTCCTGTTTTCAAGTTCAACCAATAGCAAAGCTGAGCACACATYCCAGAGACACAGAAACAGACATACGGACACACAGAGGACATGGMCACAGACGATTGCAGACAAGGTGCTGCCYCCAGCAGCCCCCACATTCAGGACTCGCACCAGACACAGACACACAGGAACACGTCCCCTCCTCCTCTCAGGCTGGCAGAGGCAGAAGGTCACAAGTGCAGCACACACTCCACCCTCCCCAAGTTCACAAGCATTCGTACATTGGCGCATCCCCTGACCACCAGCATGGGCCCTCTGCCCGCCCTGCACCCCTGCTCGGATCCTGTAATCTTGAAATGATTATTGTTATTTTGAGGTGTCTTTTGTGTCCATACTTGTTTTATCTTTGTTCCTTGGCATGTAGCCTTAATCCTCAAACTGTCTAAAATGACTATTTAATCTAAAGTTACCTACTGATCTCCAGTTAGCTTTATCTTCACTATTACTATGGACATAACTCTCCAGATGAATGCTGATTATGTTTGAGGACTTAATCCTGTTTTTATTGTTAACAGGAATGATAAGCATGAGATACAGTGATATAATTCCAGCACCTTGATGTACAAATTCTTAAATGTTTTCTGCACTGCAATGATGTATTTGTTTGACTCAGACACGAATAACTTTTATTATTAAGTTATCACATTTTCAAGGCTATAAATAATTMAAAAAATGAATTTTAAATCCAAATTATTTTCTTCTGAACTTCTAGGAATTTGGGTTACTTCAGTACTGTWACAAGAGAATGTAGGCCCACAAACACATTCATGACTTACAGGTCACATGTGATAAATTCCACTGACAAATGCTGGTTGAGGCATCCCTCTTTGTCCATTTTTAATAGTTTCAATATAGTCTTTATTGCTCATAAATCCATGATCACAAAGAAAAAAACTGGCTTTATAACAGTACTCAGCTTTTAGCCTCAGTCATGCAAGTACAGTTATCCATGTGTAAAGAACAGTCCAAATCTCTTAAATCTGTACATCTTATCATACTTCAATCAGCTGCAGCCTTCTGCRCTGGGATGCCCAAGCAATTCAAACACAGAAAGCTTTAAGTCTTCGTTGAAAAATGGTGACATTAATATACTTAGTTAAAGTGAAATTTGAAGAAAATGTACATGAAGAAACTTTGTAATTTTAAGCAGTAGGTAGGAAATCTATCCCATGGAAAGCAAGATTTATGTCATTTTCAGTGAACTGTAGAGAGCAAGCTACTGGATCCAAACAGAGCAACAATGTAATGAACCCTCAATTCTCCTTTTCCATCCACAGAACAAAGAAATGGGCTTCCATTTTTCCTTAAGCCAACAAGAACTGCAACTTATACTAGTCAGGGAGATGTCTACAACCCAGAGCACAGAAATACTATGCTTTTAAGACTGATAAAACATTGGGGTAGTCTGACATTCAAAAAAACCCATCAGAAATTTAGCAGAAAATGTTCATAAAAAAATCTRAGTTCGGATCCTTGTAGGAAATGAGTAATTCTCAAAGAATTCAGATAGTAATTTCAAATAACCACAGTGCTGAGAGGTTAAATATATATGAAAGCTTCTCTGGTCTTGGGACTTCCCCCTCTTAGCTGTGCATCATTAAAATCTTCTTCCTTACCTAATCATAAACCTTATAACATTATATCTCCTCTGTATCTCCATGAACTATCTRTGACAATTTACTTTTCCTGCCTGCCTAGTGAATTCCCATCATACTTAAATCTGCAGTTAAGAGGCATATGCTAAAATGAAATATTTATTCAATTGTAGTAAATATCTCACCATGCTCTTATAGTCTAGGAATAAAACAAAAATATTGCAACTTGTTAAAAAATAATATAACAATAAATATTTCTTTTAAAATATTTACAACTATGTGCAACTTTCTGCATTACAGAAGTAAGGCAGCCTGTGTAGACTGTATAATCTATTCAGTAATATTTTCAGCTTTGCCTAATTAAATAATAACACAATTTATTCTCATTTATAAATTGAGGTCTAAACCCACAAATGCATTTAGAAATTTTTTTCATCTAAATCAATGTGAAGCAGATCCCTGAAAGAGTTTCTGCCTATAATTTGGTAAGATACAGTATAGTTATATTTCCCATCTATGTTAACCACTGTACAATATTAATAGGCAAGATCAATATATTTTTTTATTTTCTACTCCTGATGGCAGTCTTTACTGAAGACTTAATTTTTTTCTGAAAAAATAGATTTGATTAAATGGAGTTGTCAGTGTACGAAAATATACCTTTTGCAATGAAATGAATAGCACATCATTAAAAAAACCCCTGATCTAAAGTAAACAAAAAAAAAATTATAGTGACTTTTTATTAAAGACAGTAATAAAATAAATTTCCTGAATGAAGAATYTGGGGGTAGCTTCTGAGGCTTTAGGAAGTCAGACTCCAAAAGAGTGAAAGGGGAACAAGACACACTGTATTTCAAAGYTGTTTTTTATTTCTGAGCTAGTAAAAATAACTGCATATATGCATATAAATAAAACCTGGCGAATGTTACTTTCACCTTGACATTGATTATGATATTTAGAATTATTTCTGATACAGGAAGGAGATTTGGTAATAGTCTTGCAACAATGCTKCTTAACCCCTACTTTGTAATGCTAATCAGTATAGATTAATATTAAATGAATCAAACATCTAAATTCCCTTAACGGCATTCACTCTCTGTAACACAAAAGCAAAACAATAAAAGAGGAAGCAATCAGAATATGAGTAAAATTACTATTAAGTGATGTCCTAAAACTTGATCTCATTCTTCTGCCAGCAGCAGTGGAATTGAAAAGACTTTGTCACATTCTCTAGACACATACCTTAGATAACTGAGGAACTGGTCAAGGATTAGACCTGACATGACGTAATTGACTTTGAAGGCTTGAAGAGGAATTTAGACCATTGTGGCTAAACAGGAAGAATGTCTAAGGAAATCAGATTAATAAAACCCTGTCTTAAATGAAAGCTCACTGTTGATAAAGGATACATTCACAATTATCTTAACATTAGTCACCATAAGTGAATCCATAAATTACCCAAACTCTTAAAAAACATATAATCGGTTGAATTTGAGTTTATTAGAGAAATAAAACCCCCAAGCCCTTGTAGTCTATTCAGAAACTCTGAATGGTCTACCTAGACGTTATGGACTACATAGTCTACAGAAYTTTTTTTGAGGACTAAAAATACAATTGTATTGAAGGAGATGTTTTATTCTTTAATGGTGTTGACTTTTGTACACTTACTGTACAAACATCTAAAAGGGATCTTTAGACAGACACCTCACTGCAGATGCTTTCTAGAAGGAGAAGGTTTCAAATAGTCCTGGGGCAGGTGTGTAAACAGTAGCAAAGAATGGCCTATACATGGCCATTCTTCCACATTTTCTGTTTTCTACAGGTCACCATGCAAATCTGGATTTTTATTGTTTATTTGTTTGGGGTTTTTTGGTTTCAGCTGCCTTTTTGGAAGTTTAACACCTTCCATTCAATGGCTACTGCAATTGTTAGCCTGAAAGGTCCTTGGATTTCACTGGAAACAGATCTGCAGACATTGAGATGCTTGAAATGAGATCACCTTATGGGCAAACTTCACAAGCCCTGATGCATCTGCATCACTGACAAACAATCATGAAGACCTGTTTACTGCCTCGTGTACATCCAGTGAATGAACGGGTGGATGCTGTCGTGATACAGGTTCCTGTACAAGGGAATAATTTTAGAACTTTTCTGAACCAATATTAACTGAGTGAAATGCAGCATTAAGCAAAATGATGAAGATGGTATAAGAATCAAGATGAACTTTAAAAGAAACCTTGAAGTTAAATTGATTTTTATTTTCTAGTCCTGAAAAAAACCATTATCTTTTTTATTGCTGCCCAGAAGAAATATYGAACTAGGCCACCAGTGTTTGCAGAAATAGTCTAAGAGGAGGATTAAAAAAAAAAAAACACAAACAAACAGGCAAGGTGAAATTTATCAGACTTTTCCCTTTATTTCCCCAAAACTTAGTTCTGAAAACTTGTGAACATTTTTTTGCCCTCATGAATGACCCTTTACATAGAAAGCAGTGTTAATCTAACTCTTAAGAAGGAGTGAGACTGGATTAACRTGCAAAATTTCCTTGCTATATCTTTCCTGTTGCTCCATAAGCGTCCTTTTGCTCTACTTGCTTATTTCTACTTTTCTTTTTTTTGTATATAATTTTTTCTTTTTCCACAGAATGATGCCTTTCTTTTGTGCTATAGCACAATGGTTAAAGCACTCAGGATGTGAGAGAACAGGTAAAGAACAAAATGTATTATGTGGCTGTGCTATGTGATAATTTATTTGAATGATGCTTGCCAGACATGATTTTTTTATTTAGCTTAAAACCGGTTCCTGTGTCATGAATTAGAACAAAATAAGACTGTCTTTATCTAAAGAAGGAATGAATTTCAGGAACAGAACTAACAAGAAATGTGACTTGGAATCAAATATATTACTTGGAGACTGTCTTGCAAATCTGTTAGGAGTCAGAGCTTTATTGAATTTGCTTTGAAAGCTGCATCAGAAGTCATTAATACTTAAACATTAACATTGGCCTAAAATTGCTAATGTCATGTCAGAGAAAGTAGAAACTTATTTCTAGCCTCTAAAAAGGCATACTTTTCTTTAAAAATTTTAGCTATGTTGAGTTACGTAAATTATCCACATCATCCTAAGAGAAGATTGCTCTTTTAACTCAATAAATACAACACAGCATTTTCCAAATAATCAGCAATTTTCCCTCTTGAGTTGTCTGAAAAAGACTGTGAATTCAGAGACCATCTAGCAAAATCTTGCTTAGCTGTGAAAATAAGCCTGAGGATGCTCTGCCAAGCATTACAACAAACTAGCTAAATCATTGACTATAGCCCACAACAGAAAGGCTTCTAAATGGAAGGCGATATGCGCTGGAAACCTTTTCCTGAGTAGCAAAAATAGCAGCAGGACAGGGACAAATAGGTAAAAGAAAAGATTTTCAAGAGCCATACTCTATTCCACAGGAGAATGAGGGCATCATGTTGTTCCCTTTCTAATGACATTTTACAACATACCAGTCAAGTTTTGCTTCTGAATATTTCATTTCTTTTGAAATATTACGTAAACATAAACAAATATGACCTAAAATACTCCTGCTACTCTTCAATCAGATAATATTTATTAATATGTCAATTAAAAAAAAAAATTCAGGTATTTAAAGTTCTGCATCCATTGTTTTTGCAAGACATGAAATATCATATATTTGAGGTTTTATGGTTCAGACCTGGCACGTTTTTTGGATTCATCTATAGTGTAAAATATAGCAATAGAGACAGGTAGAAATCTTTAAATTGGCTTTTTTTGTTACTCCCAGCACTCAAATRTTTTCCCATGGGCATCTTTATCCTGTTCCAGTTTCACTGAATAAAAACACTGGATATGACCAAAAAAAGAGCAAATGCAGGTGGACATGATTTTTTGTCTCTGACTCTTCTTCTTTCTCTTCCTTGCTAGGATTTCAGAAGAACATTTACAGCCAGTTTACAGAGCAATGAAATCATTAGTTTTGTATTTATCACTATTATTTTTGTATATAGACCTATATAAAATAACCTGGGTAAGAAAAAAAAGAAATTCTAATCACTAAGCTTGCAAAATCTAATAATCATGCTTTATGTTAAATACTTCTAATAGTGTTTTTATTTAATTATACCACACATTGTGTCTAAACAAAAGCCTTATGATTGTAGGATCTTGATCTAGACACCTAAATATACTTAAATGTTCCTCAGTTCTAATACTCAGTTTTAGGATTTATGTAAAAGAATATGAATAATGAAAAAAAGTTTACTAATATGGGTGTTGTATACTGCTGTGTGAAGATTAAAAAAAAAMCAACAAAAACCAGTTAATTAATTTTAATTTCTGATTCTTTTAGTCATAGAGAGATTTGAGAAAAATCATGATGCAACCAAAACTCTATGTCCTATTCTAGGGCAATCTATTGTAAAAGGAAGGATATCAGTGTTCTCAGCAGCTCAGAAGCAATTCCGTTGAAAGCTCTAAAGTAAAAATGCTTAGAGGCCAGAGAATAAGACTGTGACAATRCCTAAGAAGCAATGTTCCTTTCCATGACATTTACAGCTACTTCCCAATTTGCACTAGGACCTTCTCCTACCTTCTTTTCTCCCCAAAGACAAAATTTTAACATGCCACTTCCACATTTGTGTGTCTGCCTATCTTTGAGGAAACAAACATAATGTATAAGGTCCTTATTTCTTTTTCTTTCTTTCTTTCTCTCCTTCTTTCTTTACCTCTTTCTTTCTTTCTCTCTTTCTCTCTCTCTTTCTCTTTCTTTCTTTCTTTCTCTCTCTCTTTTTTTTTTCTTTCATCCTCTGAACTCTGATGGAAAAGAAAAAAACCTTTTCAAGTTTCAGAAAACTGTTTGAAGTTTATGTTGCATGTGTTTGTTGCTTCCTTCCTTTTTCAAACCTCCTAATTATTACAAATATCTGTAAAAACCTGATGTCAGCCTCGGAGAAGTGAAGGGAAGTTTTAATGTGTCCCATTAATTTTGGAGCTGCCTCTTAATATTCTTCTAAATTTTTCTGATTGCAGTTTTTTACAGGGTTAACAAAATTGAAGTGAAAAAACTGCAATGCCTAAAAACTCTTGATAAAAGTATACATGAAAAGAAATTATAAGACTGAGTTATGTAATCAATACTCACAAAAAACTCAAGGGTTATCTCAAACTTTTAACAATATCATTGGGACTGATAGCATCAGTATCACTAAAGATATTTGTTTGTATGTCTTGGATTCTTACGAAAACATTCGAACGSTCTTTTTTTCTTTTTACGGAAGTAGTGTGTCACTTTTTTGCAAATGACGCTTCATTTTCTAACTTTAACATACAATTAGGAGAGGGGTATCTTTTATTAAAAGAAAAATGTATTTGTTCAGGACTAATTATTCTTTAGGCAGTATGACCCCAGCTGCTAACAAGCTAGGAAGAAAATCAAGGAAGAAAAGAAAGAAAATCATAAAAGTTCAGGCAGCAAAGCAGCATACTTGTAACATTATTTGAGACAGAAAGAGAGGAGAAAGTCATTGCTGCATTGCATTATGCTAGAGGTCCCTGGTGGCAAAGACCTTGGAAAGGTACCGTATGAAAAACTGTGAGGTGAGAAGAAATTTCATCCTTACTATTTCATAAACAGAACTACTTCTCAGAGGGAATTACACTATGTCCCCCTGCGCAAGGGGAGGATTGGCAACATGAGGAGAAACAACAACTGTCATCAAGCAAATGAGTGACGCAAAATGGGAGAATGTTATTAGTGTTCCAGTAAGAAGTATGTCCATGTTTTCACCATTTCCCCTGAGTCATCCACTGTTTCTTGCCTCAGGGTAAAAAGAAGGAACATTGTGTCTCTGCCTCTGAAGCTCCTTTCCCTCACTGGGAAATGTATCTCTCATTTTCAATCTTTCCAACCACAGATTCTTTATTGAGTGACTACGGAAAAACCAAACCAATACAAAGAATTCCAGAAGGGCAGGAACAWCTCTTGAGTGTAAGTTTAATGCATACTACTGCACAAAGATCCCCCTACACCCCTGCACACATGCACCAAATAAATACATTCAACATAGAAAACAGAGACTATCAGTATGAATTTCATGGGGAAAAAAAAAAACCAACAAGATCTAATTTTCTTCCTTTGTTGTGATACGATGATGCTACATGCTGCCAGATCCTTCTCTTAAATTGCTCTCTAACAGCTAGATGCCCTCCACAAAGCTGTCACCAGAGAAGAATAGCACACACCAAGGTTGTTTTCATTTGTTTAAGCTCCTGCTGTGCTGCTTGTCTCCAGTATCAAAGCATTCCTTTTTCAGAACAAATTTCTTTTAACATATTGTGCTCCCTTTCTAAGATTCTGCTTGGTTCGCATAACAAAATCTCCACCAAACACTCATTGATTTATTGAAAGAAGTTTTTAAAAAGAAAAAAAGCTGCTGAGATATAGATTTTCACATATTTAATCAGAAAGCATGTGCKGATATATTGGTAACATGTGATACAAAATCATTAATATTAGCTTTTCTGAACCTCGCTACCATGAAATTATATTGTCATCTATTTCTGYTGCTTCTATAGCAGAATTTTAACCTTAAACCTTCTGTTTCTGAACTTTGAAACAGGTCCTTTCTACACAGCTTAATACAATAAGAAGCAATCTCTGCAGATATTTCTGCAAATATATACACGTATATATAATGTTTATATAAGTATATAAATATATGTGTTTATATAAGAGTAATGTCAGCATTAAAAAGTAGGCAATTGTCTGAGCTAGTGATTTGCATGGTGTCAATCCCTATGGACCTTGTGTTTTTTTTCAACTTTTTCATTTTATGGAATATTAATAAATATGTAACACAACAGAGTAAAATGAAGTTAATACTAAAGAGGGAGAGCAGCATTGTTAAAAAAAAAAAACAAGAAGAAAGAATAAGCAATTGTTTAATAAACATTTAATTGTTATATTTATTAATGTACACTTTGGAATATCAGATACGTTAATAAAAGAAATGGAACCAATACAGAGATATACCCCAGAAAGGAAGCATCACTCTATCTGCAGTTTGTTTTTCATCTCGTAAATGATAGTCACTAAGCTGTACTATTTGTTAGCACTTCAGTGAGAGCTGACTGCTTGATTCAGTCAGTAGTGTCCTCCCTCCCCAAAGCTTCAGGACTGCGTATGCCATTGTCTTCTCCTAGAGTTATCTTCAGTCTCTTTTTTTTTTTTTTTTTGGTCACGTCTTTCCTACTTTGCTTCTGACTGGCTCAGCAAGTCAACATGGTGAAAACAAATGTTATTAGACCTTCATTTTCACACTAAAATCCCAGAAAGGGAGCTATCCTGCTTACAGCTCTAATTGCTTTAACAGCACATCTTTCAGTGCTTGTTCTTGTGGGTTTGATTCTGCAGCCCTTACTCAGCTTGAGTAGTACTGTTCTTCTGAGTAGTTTTGTTGATACCCAGGAGCCTCCTCTCACTATTAAGTGCTTCTCAGCAGGAATAAGGATTGTAGAACTGAGCAGTGTGAGCTTATTTGAAAAGGGTGAAGCAACTAGGCACAGATTCCAGTGAAAAGGAACACAAGCTTTGCTTATCTCACATTTGCCTTCCACACACAGCTACCCCCCCATCTGCCCCCACCACCCTTCAGTTCCCAAGTCTCTCAAGCACAAAATAAACAGAATTCTAGCAAGTTGGAAACAGCCAATTCAGCTGATGCTGTAGTTCATTTTTAAGCCAATGCATGCTATTGAGGATATTTCTATACAGTGGAAAAAGTACAACTTCAAGTGACTGCGGAGCTCCTAGTTTGCTCTCTTAAGATAATTTTGTTGAGACAGTCTCCGCTAAAGTTGTTAATTTAGACAAACAAGTGAAAATAATTTATAAAAGAAACTTTTCCGTATTATTCTATGTATATTTGATTTTCAGAGGGATTAGTCAGTAAGTCTTCCAGTTCTCCTTCAAAGTTTAGTAGAATTAGATATGTAACAAAGCACTTAAAGGAATGTATTCATATACATTTGACACAAATGTAAAAGTGTAAATGAATGTTAAAACCCATTACATAGACCAGAAAATTGCCAAGAATGGTTCCTCCAATAAATCTCTCTTATAGGAAACATAATCTGTAATAGATAAAGGTGAAAAAGCAGCAGGATACGGACTCATACTCAAATACCAGGTGCAACACTGCAGTGTTAGAGTGTTGTGTTGGGGTTTTTTCTAGTCATGGGAAAATAAAGGTGTCTGAGTGCAGATAGAGTATTTCGCTAGCAAAACTGTATGACATCCCCCGTCGTCACAAGTTCACTTACCTCCAGAGATCACTGCATTCCCTCAGCTTCATACACTCAGAGATCCACAAGTCCTTGTCCTGATGTCTAGAATTGTTCCCCAAATTGCAACATAAGGAAGATTTTAATATCATGAAAAAGAATTACGTGATAGAAACAATGCTTTATKAAGTAACTAATTAATACAAACCATATTTCGCACAGTTCATGATTTCCGGGTGAATTTCAGATTGTTTAGCCAAAATGAAATGCTAAAAATACAACTATTTTTTTTTCATTCATCAGATCAGCTTTAACACTTACATGAAAAATATAGATGGAAAAATCAGGTCATTAATCTATGAAGTTTAGCACACAACTGCAATATTACATAAATTAATAAAAAATAGTAAATACTTTGTTCATAGACATATACCCTCATAAATTCATTTTAATTCTGCATTGTTTTGAAGAAGACAACATAAGTAGACATTGTTGAAGTTAACGTCTGCTGAAATTGAAGGAAAGATGCAGTGGAGGTTGTGCAGATACATGATATATTGGCATATATAAGGTATACCAATTATTAGTAGTATTATTATTTAGCTCTCTGAAAATTCTTAGGCATATTTTATGCCTACTTCTTTGAGCTCAGATCAGAGAATAATACCACCCAGAGTCTGATTCTTTATCCCAAAATGTCAAAACTCAAACCACTTAGCTCAACAGCTGTTTGGCTCCATTTCTGAAATTCCCCAGGAGATTATGAACTRCCAATGCTGTCTCAACTTGCACAGCACAGACTATAAAGCCCACTAGTGTAGTTGATCATGTTTAYCTTTCTACATTGATTTTGTAATGAGGAGCTAGGGATATTTTGTACATTTTTGGTGATCAATCACAATAGCTAGCTCCTGAAGCTCCTGATTTCCTGATCTCTTATCCAGAGTGGATGTTTATGTCTTCTAGAGGAAAAGCTTGTGCAGAAGCCAATTTTTTTTTTCCCCCAGCATTGGTGTCCTGACTCCTTTCCAAAATCTCATATTGTATCTACCTGCAGCAAGAACAATGTTTCACRCGTAGAGTTTGTTTTTGTGGGTATTTTGGTTTGTTGGTTTTGGGTTGGGTTGCATTTTTTTCAGATACAGATGCCTGAAGCAGTCATATCTCAGTCAAGGTTTCTTGGTGTCTATTGTTATTTTCATGTTCATACCATTCTGTACTGCTTACATTTTAATATTTGAATTACCCTGATTACCAACAATTATGTTTAGTATGTTTTCCTTTTTTTTCAATTTTTTTTTTTTCTGAYGTTACAGATCTTGCAGTGATGCAAAGTTTTAGCAGAATCACACTTCTCTACAGGACTTCTGATAAGGCTTCTTTGATTAATTTTGCATGATCCTGTGTGCCTTTTGATATTGTAAAGCCAAACTTTTCCAAAATTTTTTTTTTTGTCTTTCAAGATCCCTCAATTTAAGTTTCTCCTGGTTGAAGCTTTTACAATGTTTCTGTAGTTAGTCAATTGAATTACAATATAAGCCATTCTTCTCCTATTCTGCAGCAGTCTCAGCTTATTCAGCATCAGAATACGAAAGTGATACATAAAACTRCAACCTTTGTTTAGTTTTCTTATTTGATTTATAATAAAAAATCAGATAGTATATTTCTAATTATGTTCTTAGCAAAGCAATTTTTGTGACTATTAATTTCTCACAACTCACATCAGCCAGATTTATCTTTCAGAGTAAGATAGTAAGCCTTCATCATATTGGATATTCAACATAGATGCATTTAGACTGAAATCTGCAGCAGTGTCCAGCTTTAGATCCTCACTGGAAGAAATGAAAGTCTGATCAGTCTCCAATTTTAAGTGAATGTTGAAGCTGCTACCTGAAATGTTTCACCCGGTTGTTTAATATAGCCTTTCAAGTGCAATTTATGACTCTGTTCACTATCTACTAAGTATATTAATTAATCAGTGCTTTATGAACCTAACACTTTATGGGTTTTGTTGCTTAGCAACAGAACTTCCTCCAATAAGGGGCTATRTCTAGAGTCCTTTAACCAGCTTTCATCTTCCATGGCATTTTTAAATTTGGTTATTTCATTACTTTTAGAAAACAAAGCACTTCTAATTTCAAAGSATAAATTATTTTATTTAATTTTTTGCTTCCATTTCAAATACTRAAATGACACTCAGGAATAACTACAGCTGCACTAACATATTATTCATGGTAAATATGTACAATGAAATCCAAACAACAGTAAAGTAATCACATCAGCCAAATGTTGGCAGTTCTTTTCATTGCTGTGGGAAACACACTCTCACTCTTTCCAAAATCCCTATTAAATCTGTATTAATGTCCTCCATCTCTGGACACAAGCAATAGAGTAGTAAATTATACTTCTGTGTAAACAATTCTAAAATTGAGAACAGGACCTTTGCAATTTACAGACATTTTAAGTTCTAATGTTGCTAAAATAGATGTTTCTCAGTGCATGAGCTCTTCTGCGGCATGAATAATAGCTCTGTTTGGTGCATCAASGGTTCCGTTTTTAATTCCGCTGTTATGCATAACATTATTCGAATTAATATTAGTTTCTATATTTAATAAGACTCATTAGCTGAAAGCTAAATTTATTCCCACCCATGCAGACATCAATTTCAGAAGGTACCACTAAATTTTCAACCTTTGCAAGAAGTGTAAACATTTAGCAAATATTTGGTCTGATTCTTGGAAATGTTTTATATCCACTTTATGCCTGCATCAGATGTTTAGGACTGGAATTATGCCTGTGTTTAATTTAGGAGTAGTTATAAAATCAATGGTGCTAACTCTTTACAGTAAGGTAAATATCCCATATAGTAGATGAGGGGGAAAAAATAGAATTTTACCCATAKTTATATTAGACAGTACAGTCTTACCACTTTTCAACACTTGATTCATAACACTGAATGTGTCAATTTACCCTCTTTGATATACATACACACAACCATAGCAAGGATTTGTTTKGAGAGAAAATATAAAATGCATAATGGAGTCATTTGGGTTCTATGCCAATGAAGTTAGCCTTTGACAGGTGCCAAATAGACAAATATATTTTATGTGTCCATGTATGAATTATGTKTTTTTAGTTTCTTGGAATAGCTAGGATTTCACAATGGTGGAAGCTTTGCCCTCCAACGTACACGCTCCACTACTGTTCAGTGGTTTACTACTTCAGTGTAGCTATTTGGATGAAAATGCAATCCTGTTCTTTCTCTTTTCTCATTATGTGATATAATTTCATAGACACAATCTTTCACATCTCTGGAGTGTCACCTTATAAGAAAATCAARTGGGAGTACTGAGGGGTACAACTGGTTCCAGGAAATAGGATATTTCCCATCTGATAGGCATTCTCTTAAAATCTCTGTGAGACRTAAAAGAATACATTTAAGCTGATAYAGTCTTTTGTAGAACTGCACATGCTTGGTTTATGCTGCATAATATACTTACATGAGAACTAACCGAAAGTTTGGATTACAGTATTTATTTTTACAGACAGCTTTTGAGAAATTTTTTRTTTTGTTTTGTTTTGTTTTCCCTTTGCAGTCACTGAATTCTGTTCTTATCTTTGATACAGATGAAAAGATGGAATACAGAGAGAACAAAGTTACATTGAAATGAAATATGACTCAAAAATCCTTTGTAATTCTTTATTTAGGTATTGTTCCTCCTTCAAATGCTCATTGTCTCTGTTTTACACATTTTGTCTTCATTAAGAACATTGTGAAATATTGAGAAAACAAAGGATAAGTCTTAATTTTTTTACCCTTTTTTCACTTGAGCWATCTTGTTCCTCTCAACTATTCAGCTAACATCACAGGGAAAAGTCCTGAGGACTATCATCCAGTCACATGACATTAATATGGAAAAAACTTCTTGCTACCACAATGTATTCCCTGGACATAATAAAGACAGATGTATYTGTCTCCATTTTTTTCCATGTTGCTCTGACCAGCCACTACTCAGGAGAAAGGAATTGTGAATGTAGTTTTGTTCTGCTTTTTAATTTTGAYAAAACAGTTGTGCCATTTTTCAAATATTCTATTTTCCACAGTAACATAATCAGTGCATAATATTTCTTAAAATGTTAATAAGGCGTAAATAAATCTGTGCAAAACATTTTTTTTTCAAATAACTGCAAGTATTTAAAGCTCCTAATCACTGCATTACAGAGGTCTAGTAAAAAACTTTTGCAGATGGAAAAGGAAAAAAAGAAGGAAAAATCAAGATCTCATTCATTTTTCTTAGCTGGGAGTGGATATTTCAAAATTTTGATTGCATTTGTGGAGAAAGGCAAACAGTCATGCAAGGGTGGAGGTTTGGTTCAGACTAAAATATAGAAATAACAGTGTCAAATAGACTTTATTAATGGACTAAGCCATCATAATCATTGAGGTCTCTGCTACCTCTGAAATAAACATTATGTACCTCCTACTGCCAACACAGTGACTTTCTACACCATTCTAGAGACCCAATAACTGCAGCTACTGAGTCTCGGACCAGGCTAAAATCTACCTTGAGGCTCAGAGAGAAAAGCCTGTATCTTCYCTCAAAATGACAGAAATGCCAGTGTTCAGAAGTAGTTAGCAGAATATTTGGAAAAGGAAAAATTTTTAAGGATTAGTCATGAATATATTTAAGACAAATTTTGCTGATTTGCCCTTAGGAAATTAAAATACTACTCTTTATATACTCATATATATATATATACACTCAAAATGTGGCTGAGTATTATTAAGATAATTATTAACAGAATTTATCCTCATCATTGTGCTAAGTTTTTTCCAGTTTTCATAAATACTGAACTCTAAGTCGCTACAATTGAAGCTATGGGTGTATTTAAAGACAGTTCTTAAGTCTAAGTTCATATTTAAAGGTACCTTAGAGTGGTGTGCATTATGAGATACTCTACTCAACTGACTGAACTAAAGCTTCAACAGTGCTAGGTTATTCAAGATACCCAAAGAACCTGGAAATGACAAATGAAACCTCCATGCATCTGGAGAACAGTTGGAATACCACTAGGCATTTCAAATGACAGTAGATACTCGTGTAAAACTAACTGAATCAAGTGCTATGYATTGTTGTGGATCCTTCGACTACAGTAGGAGCTCAGAAATACTACCCAAAGGTGCCTGTAATCTGGAGTTCAATCCTTCTGTAAAAGTGAATATTCTGTCACCTTAAGTGCCCAGAGTCATTTGAGTTGATCTAACATATATCAGCTGGCTCCCATCTGACTCTGCAGAAAGGTGCCTCTCAAAGCTCTCCTTCTGTTCCTCTGGGGACATTTTGGCTAGTTCAGAAGATTTGACATGTCACCTGACTCTTATGTTTGGGCAACTGATGTCCATCATGGGTAGACCATCAAGAGTAAAGAGAAGAGAACAGCAAAGAGAGATTTTAGAGTGACTCATTTCATAATAAGAACCCTTTCAAAATGGTAAATCATCCCAGTGATGCTCGACACTTGTGTTTCATCAGTGACTACAGACATCTTCCCTTTAGGAGGTCAGAGTTAGAAGTGATTAGTCCAGCTACAGGCTGATTTCTGAGTACCTTTCATCCATTCCATTGATGGCTAAGTGGACAGGCCTTTTTGGAAAGTTCATGACACATTCATCTGCTTCTGCAATCATCTGTTCACTTTGAAATATCTGGCAATTAGCTGGTTGATTCTATTTTTAACAGCCTTAGTTAGGAAGAATACACTGTCCTAAACAGAAAGTAGATCTCAAAACCAAATTTAGATGCATGGAAAAAAACATAAGGTGCAAAAACAGTAGTGAATGTAATGAATCTTTTAAATTGCTATTTCAAGTTATTGTGATATTCATGGGAGCTGGAAGMTGAGAAAAAGCTGCCTGCATCCAGAAGATACCTTATTTTTTCTTGTTTATCAAATCTTTATTTCATTCTCCAGCAAGTTCTGAATTATTGATTTGCATGTTGATAAAATTCACCCTAAAGATAAAAAATGATGAAAAGAGAAATTTGAATTGTAAATATTTCTATTAAAGTAATTGTTTAAAAAATGAATAAAAAGCCCAACAAAACCCACAGAAATTTAGCATATAGGTAAATCATGCATATTGCACAAGATAATAACCTTTCATCTCAACAGTTTGTCTAACACCAAAGAATGAGATGAATACAGAAACCACAGTTTTTCTGAAGTTATTTGTGTGGGACTGTTCCTCTGAGATGTCTGGAGAACAACTGTGAACTACTCCTTTGTTTTTGCCTCATTGACTTACCTCTAATKGCTCACAGACCTCTCTTTTTTTTCCATACTTCCCCGAAACAATTTTCTTTAGTCTTAAACAATTTTCTGGATGTGCTGGATGCTAAACCTGATTAGTACTTGCCCATTATATTGTGTAGCTGAAAAAAGGCTTGATAATATGGCCATTTAATTTATCTTTTTATCCTTTTCTCCTTCTGTGATGCTCCCAAACACCAAATTATCTCTCTTTCATTAAGATGCACAGAGAGAAAAACTCTATCTACAGCATACAGATACACTGCATTATTTTCTTCCACCTTTTATTTATTAAATGGTTAGATGGGTAGTGGTTTTAATTTAAATAACTTCATTCAAGAAAAATCTGCTGAGAGATATATTCAAGGAGACCTCCTCTGGCCAGGAAGTCTCTGGAGCATAAACCACCATAAGCTCTAAGAAAATGTTTATTATGTTCATGTAGCAGGTTCTCTGGGATACTCCACTAGTTGTTTCTGTGCATCAGACACCAGATGGGTCTTTAACCTAATATAGTTTTGAAGACATTAATGAAATGAGATAAGGTTATCCTTCATATCTTTTCTGCAAAATTTTGCAATTTTAAGGCAGGTAAGAAATTCTGAAATCCATAGCAACCCTAGGATGTTCTGTCTTTAACAGCAGGCTGTTRAAAAGAAAAGGCTTTAAAACATATTTTATATTTTGCACATTGTTTTACCTGAATGCATGTCACCAGATGAAATGAGAGAATTATAGTTTATCATGATAACCAGTGGGTTTTGTCCATGATTTCGTTAATAAGACTATAGAAGGACRTTTTCTGTCCTTCCCTCTTTGACTTTAATTTCTTCTTCTTTCCTTTCATTAGGAGGGAAATTTAACAGGGTAACTGCACGGTAAAGAAACTAGGAAGGAACAATGGCCTTTCCTCAAAAGGATGCTCAGGTATCATTTATAACTCATCCAAGTCATAAATAAATGAACAAAAGTATAAATCAAGTGATTTTGGATGATGGAGTAGTACAGCTAATTTTGTGACATTTCCTTTTCTAAAGTCAAAAAAAGGATTCAATATTTAAGCAATGACCACAACTTTCAATATTTCATCTCCCATTATTCTAAAAAGTAAAAAAGATGGAAAGGGGAAAAGTCAACACCTTGAAGTAGGCTGATTGGATGATTAGTTAATAGAAGAACATTTAAAGCTATTATTAAACAAATCGGTGAATTCWTTGCATTGGGGTTTTTTTTTGTTTTTATTAATAAGTTTATTAAGAAATTGGACAACATTCATAGAATGCTGAAGACCAGTAAATATATGGATATGCACAAACACAGACATAAAAACCCAGACTCAAGTACTCATTTATGAACTGCCTATAATGCTGTACATATCATATTTCAAGAGATTTCAGTGGCTCCTTGGGCTTTTCCATTAACTGTTCTATCCATCTATATCAATCCAAAGGACAAAACCAATACATAACAGAAAATCTAGAAGGTTTTGATACTTTAAAAATGTTTTAGCTTTGTCAACAAGCCACAGGTAACATATTCATTTAGCTTTTATGGATCCTCCAAAGAACTGCTATAACKGTTCTCTTTGTCCTAAAGTTGGCGAAATCAAAGCTACTCATCTGATTCAGGATGTGATAGCGAAATTTTAATGTGTTCAGACAGATAGATTTAAAATACAAGGACTTTACAGATTATTTTCAGACAGATTGTGAGAGTGAACCAGCTGTCCTTTGCTACAGTTAGGTGCTTTTATTTGCACTCAGCTCTATTCTAAGTAAAATACTAGAAGACACTATGAAATCCTGATTCTGGAGAAAATAATAAGTTTTTCTAGACCTCTTCTTATTGACACTAGAATATAGTAATAAAAGACAGTTAAAAGATCTTCATACTTTTCATTACTSTTCTAAATAAATTTACTGGAAATTGTCTTTCCAAAGCTGTGTCAGATTTTGYATTTTTTTTGCAAATTCTTATTATGAGTAGTTAAGTTTTGTTTAGAAACTATGCATCATTTCATTTCAAAAGTTTTTTCTTTTTCTTATTTATATTTGTAGAAGATTTTCCATTTTCAGATTCATGTATTAGTGTAGTAAGCTACTGGATTTACACAACAAGAAAGACACAGTTGTACAAGTTTAGCCTAAATTCTTCTGGTTTCCTATGACACCATGAATAAACRACAATTACTTTCGTCCTCCACATTGGTTCATTACCATGTTGCTTGGAGCAATTTTTTTAGATCTGGCTATTTCTTATAGTACATAATTAGTTTACATATTTCTCACACTGTTTTTTTGAAGGGAGAGTGATGTGGTTTTCTACATTGAGACATTTATAGAGTAACTGTATAGGTTTGTCTTTTTTTTTAGTTTTTTATTCAGGAATATGAATTACTTTTAATTTCTGCAAATCACTGACTTGTCTTCCCATGAAAGGACTGCATGAATATTTTATAAAGCAATCTATTTTTCTTAATTTGTTATTTCAAGATGTTTATCGGTGTTCTTATTTCTTCTTACAAAAACCAGAACACAAGGCAATTTCCCCCTGTATTTTATAGTGGGAGTCTCATTGCAATATATCTGGTGCCTTCAGTAGTATAAAGTTGTGAAAATGTGATTGTGCTTGTCTGCCTCAGTAGAGCATGCTGGGACTACCAAGGAGAACAGCTTTCCAAAAACTATTCAACAGCCATATCTGTGAAAATGCAGACTAAATAACCCCTCATTTGAGCAGTTTGCCAAACTGAAATAAAATAATATGTTCTTTTAGATATCTTTTCTTGAAGAAGACTGACTTTTCAATGATAAATCTGGTGTTGAGTCAGCACCTGAAACATGTTTGCACTAGGGTTATTTGACAATATTCATAGATTTTATGGGCAATTTATTTTGTGTCTGGCACATGCAAGTAAGAGCTACCAGCACATTTCTTGCTTCAACCTCTTCAACTTGCAATGGAGTTACAGGTCCTTCATGGAAGGATGAATAATCAGTTCTTCATTATTCTGCATTATCAGAGCAGTCCACAAGTGTCGGTGTATTAGGCTCAACTTTCAGTCTCTGCACAAYGAATTAGAAACAGACAGGTGATGGGTAAAATCCAGACCTATAATTCTGTATCATTTTTCCAATTTGTTAGGCCCCTAAGCTCTTTACTGAATTTGTAAGGGATCAGAACTACAGCTTGTCTGGCCCACTCTATCTGAACTCATCTTGATCAAGAATTATTTTTAATCAAAAGTAATTATTGCAGAAAGAAGACATATACACAGGAAAAGTTTAATATTAATAATGAGAYGGTTAAAATTTTCATGCTGCGATCCTCAGTTTCTATCCTTCGGACCACTCTTTGGGTACTGATCCCAGAATCATAGAACCATAGAATCATCAAGATTGCAAAAGACTTTCAAGATCATCCAGTCCAACTATCCACCTGACACTACCTAAGCACTCTGGTCTGGTGGAAGGTGTCCCTGCCCAAGGCAGAAGGGTTGGAACTAGATAATCTTAAAATGTTATAGGTCATCATAAACCATACACCTATGCTAACTTCGTATAGATGTCTTGGACAACTTGTAGAGTCTCAGAGGGCACTTCAATTGAGAGTTATCTCTGTGAACTATAGCAGGAGCTTAAACACATCTGTAGATATYGACAGGGAGGTTTTAACATTTTATTGTAAGTTAGTGATAATTAATCTAATGTAGAATGACATAATTGTAGAAAAATGAATACAAACATACAAAATCTACTTTAGAGTGGGGTTTTGCTTAAAAAAMCCCCTAAATATCTTCAATTAAGGTATAGAGAACCTCAAGTGAAATCCATTTTCTGAACCAGACTGGAGAAGAGACCTGAGTCTATGTTTCCTGTTTACTAGAAACCCATGTTTTAAGCACTTGCCTAACTAGTTAAAGGGGGAATTTTTCCTTTTCATTAAGCTGAAGTAATTAGTCAAATTCAGCATAGATTTTTCAGTGAACCTAGCTTTACCCAGACTGATTTATAATTTCAGAGCCTTTCATCAAATTACATGTTAAAATAGAAGGAGAGATAACTACCTTTCCGTGTCCTAATTAAAATAACTTCTCCAGATTTCCTTTTAGTATTAGTTCTCTGGGTGCTCTTTTCTGAAATATTAAGATATTTTAACACTCTCAGTGATATTTACACTGCATTAGCTGTCATCTTATTTTTTAAATCATATTCCACTTGCCACATCTTTAACCCTTGTCTTTGTTACTGAGCATGCTACATCAGGTTTGGAAGGGGGAAACAGTATTTTTCCTATTCCTTTTTTCTCTCTCCTCACCCCCCTCCTTAATTTCCTGTTTATTTATTTGAAAAATAAAGGATTAATAATGCCTGGGAATCAATATTTTCTATTTCATTATGGCAGAGGATTTATGTAGAGAAGAAAACCACTGCCATACGTGCAAACTTGTAACATCTGACAAGTTGGACCAAATTTATTCACATTACATGACATATAATATGCCAAATAGGTCCAAGATATTTATTGATGATCAGCTTAATTGCTTATTACACAGAAAAAATCAATTGAGCCACAGTTTAATATTTTAATTTTCACTTTTCCAAAATATCGCAATACATGCTTAACTAATCACATTGCCTACAAAAGTAGTAATTTACAGTTTTGCCATGTATTTCGTTTCTGAGTATTTGCCAAGATATTTTTTGTTATTCCGCTGTTGTCACCTGTCACTCAGTGAAAACACTTGGCTGGCATTATACAGCATCATTGATCTTTACCTGATGTGAAGTAGGTGACATAGCTTACGGCTTCTTCAATCATTTCTTGACTGTGAAAACTTTGCCAAGTTCCTTTAGGTGTGTAGAACATCAGACTGTAGATCACAACTCTCATTTGGAAAGCAAGGATATTAATTCCTACMAAGACATTAACAGCAAAAGAAGGAAGGATTTTCCTATTATAATAAACCTTTGATTTTCCAAAGTTGAACAATTAATTATACATTAAAAAAGAAGGAATATTGCAAAACAAGAAGTCTTCTTGAAGGATATATTGTGCTAACCCATTTTTTGTATTAAAGGTTGTAGAACTGAACATAGTCTTCAGGAATAGAATGAAATCTTTTTATTTAAATAAGAATTAGCTCAAATTCTGATTTTAGGCACAAAGGGAACCTTTATATATTTTGAATCTATCGAGAATATACTCAAAACAGCAATAAGATTTATATAACTTCACCAAGTTCTCACTGTTTGCTTTAGGAAATTGAGTGGTTTGGAGATACCAATTTTTTTCTATGTCTAAATATGTCAAGATGGGTTTAAAAACCCTGCACTACATTTTTTTAAATTAAATTTCTTTATCTTAGTATCAAAACCTGTCCCATCTAAACTTTTAATATGAATTGTTTTTATAGCAATATGAAGTCAAGAGTTAAGTTAAAGAGCAAGAGTATAAAAGATCAGTTTACTAATATTATCTAGAAAGTATTGAGGACAACGCATTTGATGAACTTCACCACTGTTGCTATAATGCTAATGCTCATTTGATATCTAAAATGCAAAACTGTTTTGTAAATTTTGTTTTATATGTCATTGATAAAGAAGCTTTTGATGTCAAGATATTCAATAAGTGAAGAAGACTCTAACAGTACCTCCAAAACCAGCAATTTTTGCAACCTACCTAAAAGGATTCTGAAAATGGTGGCTGAGGAGCACACTGACTCACTAACACTGGTTTTTAGTTAGTGTTACAGCACTGGGGAAATCACAGAATGAGAAGAAAGCTAATGCTGGATTAACAGTTTAAAAAAGAAACAAGAAAACCTGTGTCAGCTAATAAGATATCAGCCCTGGAAAAACAATACACTACATTACATATTATTTCATTTATAAAAAATTAAGCCCATATAATTTATGCTAATGTATATTGGTAACTGATTTTTTGTCTTTCTTAATAAGACTTCAAATGTGGTATACAAACTGTCATCCATTTTGGATTCTGCAAGCAATCTCACTCATTGCCAAGCAAAGATGATCACTATGATCTTACCCCGAAGTGGCAYATTCAATGGATTAAGACCTTGCCAACCCATAGATCTTAGTTTGATGATATTTGGACACTGACAATCAGAGGGAAATGGGGGAGGAGTGGGATTTTATATGGGTTGGCAGCGATAGTATTGTGACTGTCTCAGAAGGTTCTGTTCTCTAATCAAAAAAGTGGATATAGTGGTGAGTTGGTCTACATTTGTGAAGAATCAAACTGGTACCACACATTAAGAGACTCCTAGTGCTCTGATTTAATCAAAGAAGAAAACTACGCAGACAACTGACCCAAACCTTTTCTTTTTCTTTTTCTTTTTCTTTTTCTTTTTCTTTTTCTTTTTCTTTTTCTTTTTCTTTTTCTTTTTCTTTTTCTTTTTCTTTTTCTTTTTC